>WIPJ01001474.1:1695-49386 GCA_018155075.1 Cassiopea andromeda
ATGTAATTGAGTCAGCCACACTCAATCCACTCTGTTACCCTAACAGTTACTAGGCAGAGTGGTAGTGTGATCCATGGAGCCAGCTTTTCACTGAAGGGGCCTGGTTGGACAGTTTGCCGTAGGTCATCAACATCTGCCCTAATTCTGAATCTCTGCAACATAAATCACAATCAACTTAAGGGCAGTTGCCTCTCTGTGTTTACTTTCCACCATGTGAAGGCCCCCAACCATGGGCTAGACATCAAAATCATCATCATTTTCATCATCATCATCATCATCATCATCATCATCATCATCATCATCATCATCATCATCATCATCATCATCATCATCATCATCATCATCATCATAATTAATACCATCATCATAAAATCTTTATCCATTCCATACTTTGTTTATATGATGCTACCTTTCTTTAAAAGGTTGATATATCAGTTAATGGCAATGAGGTAGATTTACATATGAAGTTAGGAGATGCAGGTGAGGCATTTTTTGTTGAAGAATGCTCTGAAGAGAATTTCCCAACTGAGTTGGCTACATCCCCAATTCCTTCCTATGAGATGCTACTGGACAAAGGCATGAAGGAGCTTCATGAAGCAGCTGCTAAGGAGGTAGGAAATTGCTTAGATGAGCTTTTATCAGCAAACTAGGAATGCAATGATGACTTATTTAACCAAATTTTCATTATTTGGTACTTTGTGTTCCATATTTCCTCTAAAAACACCACAACATTAATTAGAGGGCAGCATTCATTACAGAATGAAGAATGAAATTTTTACACAGTTTTCTTTTCCTAAATAAGTGTAACAAAGATTGTGTGAAAATGTGTTACTGTTCAAAAATATGTGTTCACAATATGAAAGATATCAAGGCATGTTAATATCACTGGCCTATCACAATCCTTGTTGATGATACAAAATTTTTAACATGTTGGTCATTAGAGGGCAGCATTCTGTAAAGGTGTTTGGCCAGAAGTATGGTGTTCTTCAGAGGATGGTTTTTGTCAGAGGGCAGCATTTGTTAAAGAAAATATGGTGCTCACATTGACTTGGAAACATGCTTCTGGATACAGGAGTAGAGGGATTACTTAGCTGTAGACAAGTGTTTGCTAATATTACTATTTCAAGCATAGTCTGTTTTTGTTTTCACAGGGTAAACATACTGAAAATGAAAAAGAAATTAATCAACCAAACAATGAATTAGAATCACAAGTAGCTGGTGAAATCATTTCTGCAAATGAGAACAGATTGCTCAGAACTGCTAGCTCTGAAGAAGTTATATTAGCAGATCAGAAATCAAATTTCCCAGACATCAATTATGCTTCTCCATCTATGCCAAAAAAAGCTGAATCTGGAGCAGAAGGAGAAAGTACAGAGGTGATTTGAGAGAATTCTTGCAGAGAAAAGAAAATTGTCTCCATTGTGCATTGTTGCTGTACATTGGTTGTAATTATAGTTGTATAGTTATCTATTTGACAAACCAAGTAGTAGTATAAGTTATTCTAATTTGCCATGGATGACTAGAATATCAGTATGTTTCTCAACTCACCTTCATTGTGAAGCAATTTTATAGTGTCAAGGTTTAGAGACAATTTAATTTGAAAAACATTAGCATTTCTCAATCTAGCATACTCTATCTACATCTTTTATTTTCTTTTTCAATGAGAGTATTTTTCTGAGTTGGTTATGCTGAGTGTTATTTTTACAGAGCCCTTCAAAACGGCCCCAGATTGTTGTTGGTTCATCAGAGAGTATTCCAATACCCCAGTGCAACACCACAAGGATGAGACTTATCTCTGAAAGTGATGACCAGGTAATTGATGGCATTTTTATATGTTTTGTCAAAGAGATCAGATTTAATTATCTTTAGATGATGATTAACTCAACATATGGAGCCTGTAATACCCATATCTCAAATATTTTTTTATTATTCAAGCCAGGTAATTCCTTTTACAATTACTGCTTTTTTCCCTGATGAGTTTTGGCAGGATGGAAGTTGCAGGTTTAAGATAGCTTAATATTGAAGAAAACCCATGTTTGTTGGAGAGAAAGGGAAAAAGGAAATGAATGCCATTTTTCATCATTTTATAAATTTGTTTATTTGATTTTTCTTTTTTGATAATACTTTCTCTTTCAGCTGTCAATTGTTGGCTCCCCAGACAGTGTAGACTATCTTTCAAGAGATGAATACCCATTATCAGATATGGACATGCCAATTGGTGATTCAGTTGTAAATCAGAGGTAGGTAAAGTTGAATCATAGTGATTTCAAAAACAAATAGAGTAATATTATCTGAATAACAGTAAGGTAAATGAAGGGATTTTAGAGATATGCTAACAATTGAAAAGTTGAGAATTTTGAAGGTGAAAGTAAAGGGGGCCAGGGGACAATGTCATTGATATTCTGCAAAGAACCACAATTTCTTTTGTCTTTATTAGCATCACTTTATTTGATAAGCAGTAGGTGTTTATAATGCATGCATCATACAACATGGATTTAGCTGTAGCAGTAGGCCCATTCTTTCAGGTCTTAAAACCTGATATATTTTAACTAATGTATAGCCCTTTCAATCAACTCTTAGCACATTGAAGAATTACACAGATCCAAGAATGGTGCTGAGTGATACTGAAGCTGAGTTAGGAGCAACACAACACAAAGACAGGACAAAAAATGCTGATGATGTCACATGGGAATGGGGAGAGCTTCCTCAGGTATGTTGGTATTATTTTTCATATGAACTTTATGAGCATTGTAACTATTTCTTGAAAATAAAGCTTTATTTTATTTGTCTTTTTGGTAGTTTCAAAGTAGTTGCCTTTCTTGTGACTTGTCTTTTTCATTTTATCCTTTCTTCACCCCTGTCTTCCTCCCCCTCCCTCTTTTTTTCTTTCATTTTTCTTTTTTCCCTTCTTTCTCCTTCCTGTCGTCCCTTTGTCTTCATGCATACAAAAATGCAATCCAGAAATTGATTGAGGATTTTCAATATCACTGTGGGCAACTTTAAATACCAATATTTCACTTGTGTAGGGTCCAGTAAAACCAGACAGAGGAACACAAATGGAATCTGGTATGTTGCTCAATAATTTTCCTTATTTGGGCCCTAGAAGGTTGCCTCTTGCACACCTCTACTCATTCATACATCAATATATAGTATTACAGTAGCAACGGAACACTATCCATATCTTACAGAAACATATTTTGTTAGGAAAGGAAATTTTAGCATGGAGGAGCATTGGTTAGATCAGGATAATTAGTAATTGAGCACCAAAATTGCAGTAGCATCTGTGCTATATTTTGCATTTTTTTCTTTTCAGGAAGAAAAAAGCGTTTAGAAAAGACTTCTAAAAGCAAGAGCAAGGTATTTGGCTTTCAGTAGCTTCTGTTACTCTTCTTTTATTGGAGTCTCATAGTTCTGTAGCCATATATACAGTAGGATGCTAGGACACAAAACAGTGTTGTGGGGTAAAAATTATATTGTTGGTCCACTACTTTTTGCCATTTCTTTGTACTGAGCATACTTTGAAGTGCATTGATGTTTGAGCTCATCTGAAAAGTACTTTTGGGCAATTCCACACTTAAATATCAAAATTGTGAATTTCCCAGCTCTCTTGCGTATAGTGAGTCACTTCAGAACCCCATGGAGAGTTCTCACAGGGGACACATACACCCCATCGTTGCCTAAGCCAGCAAGCCAGAGACAGTAGGGACTGTGGAATTTGTTGACACAGCTATAAATACAGTGTTTTCGGATATGTAAACTTTTCTATTACACTGTCAAAACCTGTAATGTCTATTATGCCCCATATGTAATATCCATTTTTATTTTGGTTTGCTCTTACAGTGTCACTCAGAAGGCTTGTACCTTGATGATGTCTTACAAGCTGATAAAGAAGTAGCAGCTTTATACTTAAACAGGCAAGCTTGTGCTTGTTCTATGCCAAATATTTTTATATCTCAATGTTTTTTCTGTTCTTGCTGCAAGATCATTGTTTGACAAAGTGTGTTTCAAGATGAGTGTTTCTCATGGCAGATGGCTATGAATTTCTAGAAATTTTATAAAGGGTAGTTAATTGAGCAGCATTGGTATTGCTTTGAAAATTTATAAAATATAATGGTACTTTTTCAATTTTTCATGTACCTATGTCATTGCAGACACTCAAAAATAGAAATTGATGCTGATTCTGGTTACGGTCAAGATTCTAACCCTGTCTCCCCAATAGATGTATTCAGCAGAACTGAAACTGAGTTCACAAATGAGGCAGGGTAGGTCAATAGTGCATCCATTTCTGTTGTAGAAGATCTAGTAAATATAGAACTTGAGTAATGGCCTATATCTCTTGATACTACTGCAGCAATTTAAGTGACATGCTGTCATTAGTTCTTGAATAGTGAGAGAACTGGTGAGAAAAAGTTAATGGGCAATACCTGAGAGTAAAGATTTCTGGACTTCAAATGCTCCAGATATGAAAATGTGAGCAGAAGATTGATCTTTGGAGCGGAATAAGCAAAGATTATTTTATCACTTTTAGCCTATTGCTATTTTACCACTTTTAGCTAGTTTGTGGTTAGTTTTAGTTGTAGAAGTTTTTAACTTTTCCAAATTATTAGTATATGTATTGTTGTATTTTAGATCTCCCCCACAAGTGCTGCTTTCTCTTTGTGGTGATTTAAAGCGTGGTAAAGTGGATACAGGTTGACTGTCTTTTGCAATATTTGTATTTCTTACCATATTATTGTTAGATACTGATTTGTCATATAACTGAAGGAATAGAAGTGTTTCAGTCAAACATCCCCACTTTTATTTGCTACAAGGTAGACAAACTTACCATTATTGAGTATCTCTGATTCCAAACCTGCTTGAGTCACATGACATCTCAGTAGTTAGGCATCTTGATATATATTTTGGTATTAATTTTGAGCATTTGCTACTGCTTTGAAACTGTCTTTCCTGTGAACAAAAGAGAATATTGTAAATTCTCTTATTAGCCTGCTCTCAATTAAGCCCTGCTTTTTGGACCAAGAAATTTATTAAGTCCACCCTCAGAAAATGTTGAACACTACCAAGTGTAAGTAAGCTTCATAGAAGTAAGTAAACTAAGATAGATCACACTTTGAAAGCAATAGTTCTCACGCTGTCAAGAATCGAAGTCATTCATTGACTTACTGCAGATAAAAATGCTCTATATCAATGGTTACTACACAATTTTTCAATTTTGTTTGTTCTGCTGTGAACTAGTATTTTTCTCTATTTTCAGACAGCAATTATTTAATTAACTATTGAAAATTTTCAAGAAATTTATCAAGCCCCCTCTCTTATAAGAGCCCCCCTCTAAAGTGCTTTAAATTGATAAGCCCCCCAGGGGGCTTCACAGAGAGTTTACAGTATTCCCATTATTGCTGAGGAGGCAGTGTTCTAATTTGATCATTGCAATGAAATCAGCTTTCTATACTAGAGGTACTGCTTCATAGGTACAGATTTTGAATTTATTCAGTTACAAAGATATTTTTTGGAGTGCATCAGTTTAGTTGTTTAGAAAGAAACTGGAATTATCTTATATCTCCCTTTCATGAATATTTTTCCATTTGTTTTACATTTTATTGGATTTTCTACCACCATTGTTGTTCTCTTTTCTGTACAGATAAATTTATGGATGCCTTAGTTTCATTTGACGAGTTTTGCAAAAGTCCAAGTATATTAAATGATCCAAAGTTAGTCATTAAAATGGGTAAAAAGTGAGTATAGTTGCCTAAATTGTTTCTAGCCCACAGTTTATTTTATCTGAACCACATTGATCTTCCCAATGCATATATGCTATAGTTTTTAGTGTGTGAGGGCAATTCCTCATCTATCAATTTTGTTTTTATAGCTAGCTACTTAAGCTCATTTTATGGTATTTTGTTGTCCTTAGACATCTGTAGGAGGCAGTGGCGGACATTAAGGGGTGAGAGAGGCATTCACCTCCCCCCAATAATTTCAGGCTTGCAAAAATATAGCGAAGATTCATTACTAGTGGTGTAAGCCTTAGCACATGTCTTGGCTTCCATGATGGTTTGCCCCCCCAAAAAAAATGTCAAGGTTCCCACCACTGTCTTAGGTAAATGTAAATGGTCACCTAGATACTGTATGAGTAATATTCAGTGCATTTTCATAAGACCACAAGCGTAACAGACAGGGGTGTGATGCAAAGGAAAATTCTCAGGTTCACGCCCTAGTTGTTATTGTCAAGATCTCACAGATGCTAAATGTCAAAGAACGCTAGAAGTCGGACAAAAAAATACTTGAAGACAGTTGTACATCTCTAATTTTTATTTTCAAGATTACCATTTGAATTCTAAATACTACACATAGTGTACAATACCGCCCTGTTAGGCCCTGATAGTTTTATGAGGTTGCCTTGAAAGCAGCTAAAAAGTGAGATTTGTCTTTGTAGATGTTGTTAGTGAGAGAAATTTCAAATCTTTATTTATAAGGTATTACAACTGGCAAGTTGCAGCTCCTTATCTCATGGCTTTAGTTGCTTACGGCAAACCGTTGTGTCGGGTAAGTGCAGCTTCCGAATTTTAAAGAATTCATAAAAGTCGCTCTTTAATGTGAAGAAAGTTCATTATCTGGTCAACAAAAGAAAATTGGAATATAATTTGGGAAGCATCAGAGGGAGAACTTAGCTCATCGTTTGTGCATTGTTATTTCAAATTAGACAGGATCTTTTCTGCTTGACCATCTGTGCATTCCAGAAACGGTGTTTACTTCAATATGTTTTCACTTTTTGCTCAGTTGAATTACATCAGTGCTTAACTATCCGCAAATTTTTTGAAAATATGTCAGTATTATGAATCAAGTGAGATAATATGGTGACAAGAGCAATATCTTTCTCTCATCAAATATAAAAATATCATGAATTATTTGTCATTATAGTTATGAAGTTTCGCATTCTAGAGGATAGTGACACTGCACTTGAGATTTAAATTGTTTTTTTGTTTTAAGAGTCTATTGTATATAAAAATTATAGCTACAGAAACAGCATCTATATAAATTCAGTTGATTGAGTCTAAACTACATTCGATTGTTTAGATATGTGCTTCCATGTAGCATTTGTTGTTATTGAGGTAAATGTATCTCCTAGAAAATATCTTGAAATCCAATAACTAGCCACTTCTGTTCTCTTAGGAAACAGTAAAGTCACTTAAACAACAACATATGCCAAGAAAGGTGAGCATATCTTTAAGTAAATAATCAGCCCCTTATTGAGTTTTGGAGTGATGACCCAGTGGTAGAGCGTCTGCCTCACAACCGGTAGGTCGTGGGTTCGAGCCCCGGTAGAGTCATACCAAAGACTTTAAAAATGGTACTCACTGCCTTCTCGTCTGACGCTCGACATATCAGAATGGAGTGGGAAAGTTAAACTCACGGAGCTACCAGTGGACCAGCCCCCCGCTGTAGCTTTCACTGCATTCGCAAACGTGTGGGCTAGGGCTATAGAAACAGAGATAGGTGGCGCCCTATGCGCCATTGGGCGCGGAAAAGGACTTTGACTTTTGACTTTTTTATTGAGTTTTTGTGGAGTCTGGGGATCCAAAATTTAGCTCCCTCATATTCTAGAGCTATTTTTCACTCAAAAGGTAGTTCTGTTTATCAAGAAAGCGTCAGCTCTTAATAAGCATCCATTTCCTATTTTGCTATTCATGACTGTGTGTAGATCTTCGTATTTTACATTGAGAATTCATCTTTCTTGGAAGTATTGAAAACGGTTCTATTATAATGATTGAATTATGAATCAAGGTGCATTTTTTTGTGTAGAGAAAAGGTTGGTTTTCGTGGCGATCGACTTATGATGAGCAAGTAAGAGTTGATATTCAATTATTATGGCCTTCATTTTTGCACTAAAGCCACCTCTCGTGCCCACTCTCCCCCCTGTCTCTCCCCTGTCCTCCCTGTCTCTCCCCTGCCTCTTTTATATCTCTTCTTCCCAAATTCCTGTTCGTCTGTTCCTCTCCCTTTCCATCCTTCAATGTCATTATCAATCACGCATTATGCAATCGAACTGCTCTTTTCTTTGATACCAACCACCTCATGCATTTTTCACATGGAAATCTTTTCGGCCAAGTTAGTGTAGTGTGATTTATTTTAGTATACTTTACTCCTCTCGTGCGTTGTACGTCTTCCATTTGTATGGTCCACCTTTGACAGGGTTCGAGATAATATTTAAACTCCTTAAAGACTCATTAAATTTAATTTACGTTTGTAAGTAGGCTTAATATTCTTTAAATTCGTGCACTTTGGGAAAACTTCTCAATAACTCCTTATTTTAAATTAATTCTTGAGGAAGACGATGTTCAGCGGAAGACTTTGGAAATGAAATGGGTTTTGTCATGGAAACACACAAAAATGCTCCGTAAAATCATTTTTTGGTACTTAAAACCCTGTTTTAGTGAGCCATTTGATTTTATCATAGACAGTTAAAGAAGTAAGAACCCTCCCCACCCAACCATTTTTCTAGATTAAATACTTTTTCTTTAGGAATCATCAGATGAGGACGAGATTAGTGCCAGGAAATCTGAGAGATTGCACCATCGAAGATCCTTGAAGTCAGATATTGTCCCAGAGTCAATCCAGATTAGTCACGTGGAATCGAAAGGTAAACAGAAAGAGCGTTACAAGAAGGTTATACGATTGACCTCAAATCAGTTGAGCTCGTTGGGTTTACAAGAAGGCGAAAACAGCATTACATTCTCAGTAACAACTCAGTATCAGGTGAGTTTCAATTGCATTCTCAATTACATGTTTTGATGCGAAAACTGTCTCAAACCCTCTTATTGTTCCTGGAGATATCTGAAGGAAATTCCTCTAGAATATGGTTTTAGTTGTTAAAAGATCCCAACTGGAATAAAAGCTATATTCTTCGTTAGATATACACTCAGGGTACAGAAATATTGAAACGACAGCCTTCAACAACATAAAAATTTGCTCTCAAATAGCTTAATCTTTTTTTGTAGTTTTTGAGACCATATTGGTGCAAAATTCTTTTCACAAGCCGTATTGATATTTCCTCTGATGGAAAAATAGTTTGAAGCTAAAAATTTTATCTTACCCATAGTTGAAAATCTCATTTGTCTATAAAATTTGTACACAGCTCGTTCTCCTCAATTCAATAAAATTTTATAGACGGCCACATTCTCCTTGTTCCTTCACTGAAACTCGTAGTTCGTAGTATTTTGAAACCTATGAATACTGCAAACATTTTGCATCATTTACTTTCAAATTTCAAGATAGGAAAGCCTAATAAAATGGAAATGTTTCATTGCTATTCTTTGGCAGTCTGGTAATGCACAATCTTTAGTCATGCTCATATTTCCTTATTTTCTTTAAATTGCAAAAGAATAGCTGAAAAAGTGTAGCATGTTTCAGAAATAGAAGCTTTTATTTACATAAGCGTTTTGGTCACCTCAGCTATCACTTCCATGGAGAAACAATTGCACGCTTTTCGAACACTATTGTACGCCATTTTTGAAAGCGAATTTTTAGGCCCTTCGTTTCAATACCTTTGTACCCTGACTGTATATCAGTTTGTGTCGTTCACTGTTTTCATTAGCTGCGGAAGAGATATGCTTGATTAAATTTCCTCTCGTTTCGTCCTTTAAATCGTCTTGTAGTGTGGTGTCGTTCTGAAGTATTGATGTTTAAAAAACACGTATTAATCAGTTCGATTCCATGGTTGTCACAGTTGTTGTAATTATTCTTTTAATTGTTATTTAGTTTTAGACACAGCAAGCACCTATAGACAACTTGAGACTAAGGAGGCTCTTTATATTCTGTGGGAAAAACCAATATTATATACACTTTTTTTATAAGAAAACCATAATTTTGCCTGAGCCTCAATTTTCTTAACTTTTCCCGAAATTGAGCCTGAGGTTTTCTTAAATTTTTCTTAACTTTCTCTGAAATATACTGGCTAAAATGGGTTAGACATTTGTTATTAATGTTGTATAATCGAATTTGAATTCCATCTTTAACATTTTGAATGCAGTAATGACAAAATATCGATTTTTGGCCAATAAAAACACTAAGTTTTGGAAAATGAGCCTAATGATTTTCTTACGTGTTTCTTAAGATTTTGACCATTTGAGACTCATTTTCTTATAAACATTTTTCTTATAAAAAAAGCGTTTACATAGATTGAACACTTTGATATTCCCTAAAGGTTCTAACCACCTTTTTTTCTCTATATAATGGTTCATCATTCTTTTATCGAATCTTTATTCATATATGTGTTCCAATAATTCTTATTGCGTTCTATAAGCAACTTATGATGGATAAGGTATCTGATACATCTTTTGCAAACTAAAAAGTTTAGTTTTACTTCTTCGAATAATCTCGAACGTCATTTTATTGAGAACCTTTGGTAAATTATTCTTTAGTATAAAACATTGTAATTATTATTTTTTCCATTAATTTTGCTATTTTGTGCTGAACGTCGTAAGTAATAGTCTTATATTTAGTGAGTGCAAGTGAAATTTATCATTTTGTGGTTCTTTCCATTGACAAGTCCATTTTATTAACAATTTGAGAAATCCACCACGAAAGGGTCAGACTTCTCATTTGACTGTTTCGTATTTAACGCTGATTATCATATCGCGCTTATCTCGAGTTCCGTATCAGCACCATCTCGTGCTTTTTATAGTACATAATGACGGGAAAGCTCTTAGAGCCTATAGCAATGCCCTGACAAAGGAAAAACTTAGAAAGGGGAAATGGTTAAATGGATAGAGAGATGAGATCAAGTTTTTTTATTTTAGATTTGAAGGTTGATAAGTTGTAGGACCCGGGGAAAGCAGTGGAAGGCAATGTGTCCCATAGATGAGAAGTTCTTGGAATGATGATTTGTGGGGTAGAGTTTGCGGATTAGGTAGCGTAACTTGGAAAGAGTGTGATTGGGTAGAGCTTCTGGTTGTTCGAACACGACTCACTGGATCAGGAATGATATTCTTGATTTCCAGAAAGTAATGTCCGTGAGTCGTATGACCTTGATGTCAGACAAATACATGCAACATTATTTGCAGGTTAGCTGCATCTGACAGGGTATTGAGCCAGGGTGCATTCCGTATAAAACGCACGCCGGAGTTACGCCAGTAGTTCCTAAGGTGTACGCCAAGGTTAAGGGTTGGCGTACAGAGGAGGTGCAAAGATCAAAAGAACTGTGCGTTGAGATTTGCATTTAGTACGCCAGTGCGCCATAGAGTATAGTTTAGGCTATATCCACGCCGCCACGATAACAGGAAAGCTAACTCCACACCGGAGTTCTTAAGGCCTTAGTGCATGAAATGCACCTTGGGTAGTGAGGTAAAGAGTAGCCATATTTTAGTACGTAGCGCTCACGTATAGTACGCTAACCTTACCATCTCCCTCCATGATATATCTATTCCATTGGTTATTTAAGAAACTTGATGTTTAATCTCAGGGTACGGCGTCCTGCACCGCAAGGATCTTCTTGTGGAATTTCTACGACAGCATCGTTATCTCAGACATTGATGGAACCATCACTAGATCAGATGTGTTTGGTCAAATCCTACCGTACGTTGGAAAGGATTGGTCTCAGAAGGGTGTCACTAACTTGTTCTCCAATATCGAAAGAAATGGATACAAATTTGTTTATTTGTCTGCAAGAGCTATCGGTCAAGTACGTATTGTTATTTGTAATTTTAGCTGTGACTTGTTTGTTCTTTTCGATAGTTATTTTGTTTCTGTTTCATGGCACTTTATTGCTACCGCTGTTTATTACTTGGATACGAAAGGAAGCTTTCCAGGGGAAGTTTTTTATGTAGAATCAGGGGGTATCGTAAGGATTTCAACGATTGGGGGCTAATTTCCCCCATCAAAGGTGCTGTTTCTTCAGAATTCATAAATAAATCTGAATAGAAATATTTCTTGGGAACTTCAGCTGTATAATGAGCCTTAGAAAACGAGCCACGACGGAAAACATTGTACATATTTTCAGTATGTCGAGTTAAAGATCTGAACATCTGCACAATGTTTTTCTTCGTGGCTCTTCCACTAAGGTAAATATGAATACATGCAAATCTAGTTGTCTCCCGATAAGCTTGATATTTCCGAGGTTGGGGAGCTGTGGTTCTACCTTGCCACCTCTCCAGTGACACCCCTGTGAAGAATGTGTGATACTTTTGTCACTGATTCATTTTGAGCCAAAAGGAACTTGTGAAGAGGAACATGAAATTGCTGATAATGGCTTAGGCCATGACTATGTACCTTGCAGCAGCTGATAAAGTGGCATATGTAGCATGTAATGAAATTCTCTGAATGAACATAGTCTGAAATTACCAATGAAAGAAGAATTTGTCTGGTCTTTTATTTGAAACTAGGGTGATAGAACTTAGCATAGACTAAAACATAACGCACAGCTCCCTGACAAGGATGGAAGCAGTACTGTACAGTAAAAGAATTTACAAAATCTCATGACTGAAATTTACAAGACAACTAACCAGTTAAATCCTCCATATATGTGGGAATGTTTTGTAGAAAGGTATATGCCTTATAATCTCCGTACTAAGGTACTATGCAGACTTCCACAAGCACAAACAAATAGATATGGACTAGACTCTCTCTCATTTAGAGGTAGCCTCCTATGGAATACTCTAAAGAATGAAATAAAGAGAGCTAGTACCCTGACAAAATTCAAAGAATTGATCGCATAGTGGGGTGGCAAAACATGCCATTGCCAAATTTGTAAATAAGTATTTCTGTTTCCATTTGTATTATAGTCTAATCATTGCTTTTTTATACTTTAATGTAATAGTTAGTTTGAATTAGTTTTTAACAACTATAGTTGTAGCCAACCATAAATAATGATATGAATGAATGATGATGATGATGATAGAACCATTTAGCAGGCATTGCCCAAAACAGCTATAATAAGTTGGAGCTTTATTCTGAGCTATCATGTGAGAATTCCACCAGTATTTACTAATTGAGTCTCTTTTACAGGCTGAACTGACACGGAATTTTCTCAAAAGTATACAACAAGGTGAAGACAAATTACCAGAAGGTCCAATGTTGCTCTCCCCAACATCTCTTGTTAAAGCTTTTCAAAAGTAGGTTCGCTCGTCTTTAGAAGCATGCCTTTTTACCTGTTTTGTATTCTTTGAGCATACAATCAGCACGCCAAGACACCAAAACTACCAGAGAAATGCAAATTCAAAACCACCCAAAGCCACACAAACAGACACTACTTCGTTGGTGGACACAAACACACACGCAGACTCACACAGATTGACTACGCATTGTGTTTAATAAGCAACTTGGACCTAGTACCCAGGGACGCCGGAGCAACAAAATAACAAGGGAGCTGAAGCTTGGAGAAGACCACTTGCACTGATTATGACGTCATACTAACGTCAGAGTTTTAACTTACGGGCAACTTTCACAAACATATGTTTCTAACAATTGTTACATTTCGTGGCAGGCGATGAATTCCGGAGATTAGGAGATCGAGCCTTACAGAGGAATGAATACAAGAAGAAAATATACAAAAATTCTATCAGAAGATAGCATAAGAAGGACACTTTTCCCCCTTGTCCCTGCTCTCCAAGGGCAAAAAGGCGCTGCTCCCCTTCGCCCCCCACGCTCCAGCGTCCCTGTCTAGTACTAAAAGTTTCTTGAAAATTTGGCATTCTAGTACTAAAATTTTCTTAATTAGTTTCGTATTTTCTGAACCGAAGCTCAATTTATTGTTTGAAAGTCCAACACTTCTGAATGGATATAACCGCTCAGCATCACAAAAAACGTCCATGCAGATCAAAATCACAAGTTACAGTCTTTTCCAAACAAAAATCATAAAAATTAACGAGTGGAAGCAAGTCAGTGTATTATTTTTTATACAAATTGATATTGGAGAATTTCTTAATTTTTCTTGAGCAAAGAAGTAGAGTTTCAAAAATTTTTGACCAGCCTAGTACTCCAGTTTCTTAATTTAAAAAAACATGTATCACCTGCACACTCAAACTAGCACTAAAACTACATGTTTTTTTTAAAAAAAGGGGTTTATTAGAGACTGAAGCTCAGATGGCCAAAATGTTAAGAAACTCTTAAGAAAATCACAAGGTTCAATCTCCAAAATTAATTACACTTTTTTTTAAGAAAGCCATTATTTTGCCTGAGCCTCAATTTTCGTAACTTTTCCCGAAATTGAGCCTGAGATTTTCTTAACTTTTTCTCAACTTTTACTGAAACAAACTGGCTGTAATGGTTTACGCGTTCGTTATTGATATTGTATACTTGAATTTGACTTCCATCTTCAATATTTTGAATGCAATAACGACGAAATATCAATTTTTGGCCTATAAAAACACAGAGTTTTGGAAATTGAGCCTCGTGATTTTCTTACAATTTTCTCAAGATTTTGACGATTTGAGCCTCATTTTCTTATAAACGTTTTTCTTATAAAAAAAAACGTGTATTTTTGTGGCCAAGTATAGATTTTACTTCACTACTATATTCAAAATATTTAAGATGGAATTCAAATTCGAGTATACACGGCAAACAAAGAAAGTGTATCCCATTTTGGCCAATTTAGAAAATCTCAGGCTTAATTTCGGGAAAAGTTAAGAAAATTGAGACTCATGCAAAAAGATGGTGTTCTTATAAAAAATACGTGTACATTAACAATGACACGTACACACGCCCGTACACGTACACACGTACGCACACACACGTACGCACGTACACGTACACACACACGTAAACAATCAATAGAACATTTTAATGTACAAACAAACAAACAAATACACCCACTCGCACACATGCAACATCAACAGACACAGGATGTATATTTGTATGTTAATGTTGATGTTTATGAACCCGTAATGAGACTTACTTGTTTTGAAATTCTTAATCCGTCTTAATTTTGAAAAATTGCCCAGTTTGTGTTATTCCATGCAGACAGACAGTCAACTGCAATTTCCTTAATTTTATGTTGACCTTTTTAGTTACCATAGTGCTTTGTTTAATTCTAAGGGAAGTTATTGAAAAGAAGCCAGAAGAATTTAAAATCGCATGCTTAAAAGATATAAAAACTATATTTCCATCGACAAGAAACCCGTTTTATTCTGGATTTGGAAATCGAGTAAATGTAAGTACAAGATGTTTGTTTTAAGCAGAGCAAAATGTTTCTTTCCTGTATGTTTGTCACTCTGAAAGTGGATTCATTGATGGGGGATTGGGGATTGGGGGTCTTGGAAAGCCCTTGGATAGTTTAAGACCAAGAACCTTCAGTTTCTCATCCATGAAAAAATTGATATGAGAAGCTACCATTGGGTGAAAAGATAGTCTTGTTGTTACTTGGAAGTTATTATGATTTGGTAATATATTCCTTTGATTTCTGGTAGTTTTTGTAGTTTTCATTTTCCTCATCAAATACTGTTATCATAAAACTGACTTTGTATTAACCATAAACGACGTTCTACTACCAAGATCTTTTTTCGGCATCTTTACGCTGCAAGTTGGCTGCTTGTTAAGCAGATATATTGCTTATCATGGAAGAAGCAGCTCTATGTTTGTTGCCTAATGGTGTTGCAATTCACAGATTTTCTCATTCCCAATTTTTTATGTTAATAATTTTTCGTGTAGTTAATTCTTGACATTTTGTGGCTCTGTATTTTTTGTAGGATGTTTGGGCATACAGAGCATTAGGAATTCCTATTTCAAGAATTTTCACGATCAATTATAAGGTATGAAGTATTTTTCGTTTGCTTTTTTTCGCTCACTAGAATTCGCATTTGAGGACTCAGCTAATATCGTGACATATCAGTCTACCCATAAAGAAACTTTGTTGTTTCATCCTTACAATTTTTTTTAAACTTCTGATAATTATATAATATTTAAGAATACAAATACAAATCTCGCTATAATTAGGTAATTTGTATTTGATAGAGTTGGTATGAAAAAATAGAGAAAAAAGAAAAATATTTACACCATAGGAAAAAAATTCAGTATAGAGAATGTAAATTTTAGTATAAAAGTTTTCTTCAAGCAGTTAGTATATTAGAAGGTCAGGGTTAGTCCAGGGATTGTTACGCATATAGAATATATAATAGGTCGATCGGATCATGATCGTGAATAATATTAATAATAATGATAATCACTTTATTTAACGTTGGTGCTAAACATAGCTACGTTACAATAACATATAATGAAGCTAATCTAAGCCAACTTCTAAAACCACTAAACCACAAAGAGTAAGATCACAATAAATTTGATAAAACTACTAGCAGAACTAAAGAAAATACGCAAGTTTTAAAAACCCAGCGATGGTATATAGAGTCTACACAGACGGCAATGACAATCAGAGGGATTCCAATTTCAGATTTTTCTTTTGAAGTCTTTCAGGGAAGTGGAGCTTTTTATATGAAAAGGGAGTGTCTGCCACAATTGTGGTCCTCTGACACGATAGGAATTCTCTGCAATTTAAACTGATAGGAATCCTTGCAAATTCATTGTCTCTCTTATTCCAGATTAATATAAATATTTTTCAATGCCAAAGAGCGCATAGTAAATGTGGATTTATCTTTGTAGGTACGACTTATAAACTGTATTTGTAAACCTTTCATTGCGCGCACAATAGCTGCTCACTGAATGGGCTTCCGATTGACCTCTCAATGAACGTAGCCGCAAGGCGAACCTTAAAAGGACCCGCCCTCATTCTGATTTTCTTGGAACGGTCTTATCCATTTGCGTCATCTAGGGAATCACCTTTCCATCAGAACAACACGCATGCCTGTTGCCATGAGAATTTTTTCGTGACGTATTCGAAAAAAGAAATCTTGGAGAGGTGTGGTGTTTGTGGAAGACAATGGCGAAGGTTGACGAAATCGAAGCGAGAAGTTCATGCATTCCCTAAATGGAGATTTATGCTGTTTCTGATTTGAGTTTATGCAGTTTTAACTCAGGAGTGATACTGAAGAGTTATTGAAACTATGACTTGTAGGGAAAGGCAATGTTTTGCTGTGTGGCGATGTCGAATTTTAGGCCCAAAGAGACTTTAGGACCAGGCAGTGTGTGGCTGCGGTAGAAGCATGTTAGTAGATCCTATATACTACTATTTTTACAGGTCTTTTCTCTCTACCTTATATATTTCATAGGAAATTCTCATCAATGCGATCAGCATAATTGTGAGTGCCAAAAATAGGTAATTCGGTTAGGCACGCCCGATTTAGATTTTGATGAAAGGATCGATTGGATATGCCCAATTTGGCGGTACATTAATAGGAGCACATTTGCTATTTTTACGCCTTGCTGGATTATTGTTGTAAAACTTTATCGATAAGTTTATTATATATTCATTTGTGGAAGTAGAAATATAAATGCATACCTGCCCAAGCTGAGAATCGAAGTCTGCAGTCGAACGATTGGCACGTGGTATTAGGCCAAACTTCTCTTTCCCGCTCATGTTCTTGCATTTCTTATGTTGCGGTGAAACTTGTGTGAAAGTCCAATTTTTATTTCCAATTATTACTATGAAATGGTTTAGTGGATCGGCACGTTCATCGAGTGTAATTCATTGCGCTGGTTTGCGTGACTTCCTTCGATAATGTACCAAGTTCGGACATCTTCCGTTGAACCCGAGAAGAACGTGTCGTATTTTGAATCTGTCTTTCGCTGCTATCATTGACCCAACTCACACAAGTCATGAACCTACCAGAGAAACGTGCATGCATTCGTAAAGTATGAAATACCGCTTGTTGTTTGAAGGCGAAACGTATAGAACATATTTAAGAAGTCCACATCTGGTGGCCTAAGTAACCTCATGCCTAAATACCGAAGCTCTTTCTAACAACCGAAGAAGTCAACAAAGAGCTTTTTGCAATCATGGAGCAGAAGATGTGTGTTTTCTTTCCATGTTGGCCTAAATGCCCCTTCCTTTGCTTTGAAGTTAACAACATTGCAATTGGATAAGTGCCAGCTAAACGTTAGTAGCCATGAGTTAAATCCTTGCGATTTATGTTCTCTTTGGAATTTAATGAAGTATAAAGTACATACTCATTTTGAAGGTTAAAATTTTTCATTGTCATTTTGAAACGATCAGATTTATTTTGACATTAGATGCTGCTCCGGAGGAAATTACGAAATCCTAGGGAACATGGAAAGTTTTGAATTACCGTCTCGGAATTCTTCGAGCTCATGCTTCATAAATCTTTGCTCCGTCTTTGCAATTTTTTACCCACTTGATGCTGAAACGTTACAGGATTTCAATCACATTAAAAAGATTAATATCGTTTATACGAGCGTGCATCAACACGCAATTTTTATGCGATGATTGTTTGTTGTTGGCTAATGGCCAAGGGCGTCGTATTTCCATGCCCCCAAAGCACTTTAAACCCTCTGGAGATGGTTTTCAAATTTAACGTGTTAAGGCTCATTATTTTTCTATTGTCATTTATTATCATATCAACAGACTGTCATGCAACGGCAAGATTCCCCGGTGGAAAATTAGCATGGTGATTATTCATTGCATACAATGGTGTATTGCGAATTTTGACACGTTTTTGTTGTTTTGCAGGGCGAAATAAAGCATGAATTGACGAACGCATTTTCATCTTCGTAAGCATTTACGTCATTAGTTTGGTGCTTTCATTGTCCGTCATTTTGGCTCGATTTCCGTCCGTTAATTATTTAAAGTCTTTGTATATTTTAATATCCAACCTTTGGCCATGTGAGCTTTTGTTTCTTCAGGAAATTCTGATGGCCTTGCTTAAGCTCCTAGGCCTTTTCTTTCGATCCTTTCCCTTTTGCAAGACTTTAGCCTAAGTTGCTATCAGTATTTTATTCCCTTGGAACAAGATTGTTTTGAAAGTAAGATAGAAACGAAAGAGTGTCCCAAAATTTTACACCTCAGGACAGTTAAAAGCATTTGAAAAATTTATTTGAGGTTTCGTTTTAGTCTTTCTTTGATTTCAAGAGATAGTCAACCTGACCTTTTCTGTTTAAAAATTTCAAAAAAGTTATGTACAGCAAGGTACCCATTTTTTTTGAATTTTCTAGTAATTGGAGATTATAGTTATGGAATAAGATCTCAACTTGTAAAGAATCCAAGGCAATTTTTTGTCCTTTTCAAGGCATTTTTAAAACCTATGGCTACTATTCCATGGTTGCCAAAGAACATGGAAGAGTACCCAATTTTAATCAGTAAAGACCTAAAAAAGTCAGGGAATGCTGCTGAAAAAGCTTTTCAGTCTGGGAGAAATGATAGAATATTTTTAGCTTAGGATTAGTTTTAGCGGTTTGAATACCACTATCTGATATTACAGTATTTTTTAGAATTGTCTTTTTAACAAGCTATTTTAATAAATTGTAATTTTAATATATTAACAGTTTTAATTTTTTATAGATTTTAAAATTTACATTGAGTTTACTTTTCGAAAATATAGGCATGTCTGCGAATGAAATTTGGAGTAGTCAGGGAATTGTGTTGATAAGTCATGAAAAAATCGGGGGGTTTTGTCTTCCATCTTTTACACCAGCCCTGTTAGCGTATCCTATGATGTATTGAAACCTTACTTTTTGCGTTAGACGTGCTTTCATGATTGTATTTCCATTTATTCCTTGTCTTACGGACTCTTCTGTTAGGCCCTAACACTAAAAATAATACCACCTTCAGTGCAATTGATTATGCTTGTTTGTGACAAAAATCACCCTAAATCCTTCCTTTATTGGAAATTATTTTGAGAGAGCTTTTTTGAAATATCTAATCAACCTTTTATTCGAATATTTTTAGCTATGAAAAGCTGGGCAATCTAGTCGATCAAATGTTTCCTCCGATATTGCATCACGACGCCATGGAAGAGATCTGTTCAGACTATTCCTCTTTCAATTATTGGAAAATTAACATCCCGAACTCAGTTGATAGCATTTCCCTATCGGATGATGAAAATATTGGACTGTGATACTATCGTAAGTACTCGTTTTTTTATTAGGATTGTTTTTGTCCCAGTACTCAAACTTTCTCAACTTTTTCAAGATTCCAGTACACGTTTTTTTTATAAGAAAATCATTATTTTGCCAGAGCCTCAATTTTCTTCACTTTTCCCGAAATTGAGCCTGAGATTTTCTTAAATTTTTCTTAACTTTTACTGAAACAAACTGGTTAAAATGGTTTACACTTTCGTTAATAATATTGTGTTCTTGAATTTGAATTCAATGTTTAACAGTTTGAATGCAATAACGACGAAATACCGATTTTTGGCCTATAAAAACACTTACTTTTGGAAATTGAGCCTCGTGATTTTCTTACGATTTTCATAAGATTTTGACGATTTGAGCCTTATTTTCTTATAAACTTTTTTCTTTTAAGAAAAAACGTATATCAAAACTTTCTTCAGACCTTCTTAGCAAAAGTTTTTGAGTTCCAATGTTTTGCGCATGCTCGTTAATGGGGAATGAAAAAGCTCCATGTACACTTGAAAGGATAAATCTGAATAAATTACAGAAGTTACACTGTTAGAGGGTAGCAAACATCACATACATGACATTTTGTACACAGATAAATCGAATTTTGAATACATAGACACTGAAAAACATTCCTAAGTCTCAAAAATCCAGTACTAAACGTTCTTAACTTTTTGAGCAGCTGAGTACTACTTTCTTTTTAAAGCACTTTCTTAAAACATTGAAACACAATGCATGCTATTTCATTCAAGTGAGCTTTAGGCTGATTTTACGGGTATCATTGGTTAAGATTAAGCGCAACTTGGGATAGCTTCCAAGTTATGTCAAGGTACCGGAATTTTCAGCAGAGTAGAATTCTTCCTGAGAGTGTGCAGTAAGGGAGTAGTCATTAAGTTTCTTTCATGAAAGGGTGAAGGCCTTTCCTAATTTTAAAATAAGATTTAGTACCCCACCCTACAAATCAAAAGTTTATTTGATACCCCTCAAAAGATCTGGAAATATTGTATACCCTTTTTTTGAATTTGCAGCTAGAAGATGTCAGAAAAGCATATTTTATTGCTTTCATACTGGAGAAACACTTGCTACAGGTGTTAGCATTGCATTAAAGTCCTCAGATAATGCCTCTGACATTTAAAACTATTTGACTACAAATTATTTGTAAAATTTTGAAATACAACTAGTGTCTGTTTCATTCTCCTCCATATTTTTATAGTTTGTTTGAAATTCCTCCTTAGAGCTGCATTTTTCTACATACCTTTCTCAAAAGCCTCCGCCCTCCATGACATATACTTAATTATCTATCCCCAAGATCTTTTTCTGTTGCAAAGTTGACTTTTCACTTGTTTTCAAATAGAAAATTCTTCTCTGCTTTCCCCTGGCGTTTATTTCTCGAGCTTTAGTTGAGTGATTTTCCTGTATCAATGAAATATGTCAACCTATTTTTTCTGCAGTGCACTGGGAAAAAACTAGATTCATTGATTGTTGCTGTTCGTTAGGGAAAACATACTAATTCTACAGACCGTTAATTCTACTTAAGATGTAGTTTGAGAATGTAAATCAGAAGAAAATATAGATCTTTGAAAAAGTTTCAGAGAAAAAATTTCTGATTACTCTCAGAACCCTGAACAGAATTGTTCCATTTTGATGCTGAGATTGCGGCACTGTAGACGTTTGACGGTGGTTGTAAACTGCAAATGTTCTTCCTACCATATTTATGTGACACTATAGAATATACATCAACTGATATCCGCTGGTGAAAGTAATAAGTATTTGAGACAATAGATAGGATTATTTCAAAGTACTTCTTTCACCTTACACCTGTCTCTCATTTTGCCTCTGTCTACTTCCTACTCTTTTCTCTCTTTACTCCTGCTTTCTTTTCATTCATCGTTTCTCCATCTCTATTTTATCTCTTCTCCTTACCCCTCTTTTGTTTTCTCCCATCTTACCCTTCTCAGTGTTCCCCTCTCACCTTTCCCATCACCCTGTCGCGCCTCATTTCTCTCCTTTGTCCTCTCACCTTTCACTTTTCGGCTTTCTCTATCATTGCCAACAGCAAAGGAATGGTTAAGAGAGGTCACACAGGATTCTCAGCACAGGCCTACAATCCTTAATTGGAATTTTTCATTTGATGAAATATACTTTGAAGTTGTTGCCTGAAGCTTCATATGAAAGTGTGCTGCCAGACGTGCTGGAGGGCCGCCGAGAAAATTCAGGGGGGCTGGGGCAAAAGAGGAAGGTGAAGCCCCCCTGTGAGCGAAACCAGCAGAAAGCTTTCAGGATATAGCAATTAAAAGGTTTACTGTATGAGGCCCCAGGTTTTGAAGCATTGGGTGTTATGGGGCCCCTTGGATCTTGAGGCATTGGGGCAATTTCCCCCCTGGCCCACCCTCAGCCACCCTGTCTGCTGTAAAGGAAGAGTAGAATATCACAATCAACGTAGTTGAGATTTCATTATGTGAAGAAGTAGGGAAAATTAATGGAAACTGGGAACTGAAAGTACATTTCGTTCTTAGTCGCAAATCTTTCTGGGTGAATGTGCATATGGTAGCAGAGGAAAAATCTCACCTCTGGTATACATATCAGTGCTAGACGCATGAAAAAGTTTAGTTTAACTTCCTTTTGCTACAATGTTGGTAGGAGAAGAAGTGGAGCGAAATGTGACCTATCGCATTTTATCCACATTTTTTGAATAACGAACCATATCGATTCATGTCAACGTAGTTCGATGCAAGTTGTTCAAATGTATTTTCTCATCGAAAGCCTAGATAGAGAACTTCAAAAATGGCCTTCTTTCTATGCAGCCCATATATAAATAGCTCAATGATGCAGCCAAGCCTCGTATTGCCAATGATGGCCTAATTTGCAGCGCCTGTTGTACAATTCTCATTGGCTATGTGGGATGCTCCTTCTCAGCATTCAAAGCCATATCAATGACACACTAATCTCAGTGGCCTATCGTCGTTTGGTACGAAGCGAAGTTGTGATTGCCAGCTCAAGATGCTGGGAGGGGTGCACATTAATGGGGTGTTGGGTGTGACACCCCAAAAAGTTATCAACCGGTCCATAACAATGTGTGGAAAGTCAGGTGGATACATACTGCAGAAGCAACAATGGGGAGGTTGGATGAACAGAGTTTTACCCATTGCATTAATTCACCCCCTCTTACGGATGTTTCACTACGTACCCCCAGGGATTGGTGTATACTAAGCCGTTTTGCAAATAGTGTGCTTGCTACGACTTAATTCAGAGTTTATGTTTCTAATCCTTTTTGCAATAGAGAGGAGCTCAAATATTATTGTGTGCAAACTTAGCAGTCCTTTACAAACACCTTTGAAGTACTTTCACTGCCCAATACAAGCCCTTTTTGCTTTCTTTTGTCTTTACTGGAAATTATGTACATTAAGGCAGGAACACGGAAACACAAAGCCCTATATTTAGCTGTAAGTAGTACAGCTTGCCTGCTTTGTTCAGTTTTTATCTGAGCGCAATGCAGATGGCATCCGCCGATGGAAAGATAACGAACGATGCCTTGATTAGATGACCAAAAACAAACTCTACCGGAAAAGCGAATAACATCAAATTATTCGCCTCCATGCAACTCCGAAGGTGGAAAAAATTTATATGTGAAAAGTGGAGAAAGAACTTGTTAGATTATGAATAATTATTGTGCATCGGGGCAATATTTAACACTGACGTGGTGACTTGCGAGACTGCGGCATGTGGCCCCCACGAGAATATTTTTATGGGGCGCTAACACGTCATAGTAGTTTGATAAAGTCCGGGCAGTGACGTATCCGACGTAGGTTGGGGTTAGGAAAACTCCTAAGGGCCCCCAAGCTTTTGAGGTCCAGGGGGGCCCTCAGAGGGTTTCAAGAGATGAGTTGTTTTGTTCTATTTGCAGTCAAAACTTAAGATAGGGCCCCAATCTTACTGAATTCCTTGAAGTATTGAGTGTGTCTGTTAGGCCACTGATTCTGGGCCATATTTTTTGGACGATTGGGGGGTAATATAAGACATTGACTTCCCTACGAAAGCAAGCACCAGGATCACCAGGAACACTGACAAGGAAGGCAATTCCACAAGAAGGTTATTTTTGGAAGGAGCCCCCGGGTTCATTTTCGAACTTCCTTGTAAAATAGGGTGCTGTGAACTAATCTGTTGACATATCATTCCTCTGTTTAGTTAGCTCCGATTGTATTTGTTTATGGTGCTGTTGACGTCATTTCCATTCTGTAAACAAGTTCGCTTGCCACATGCCCATGTTTTAATCCAATTAATAGCTTAGATCATGTTCAGAGGTATTGCACTCGTGGTAGTAGAACCGGGGCGCACAGGGGGCACGTGCCCCCCATTTTTTCACAAAGTTGTATGTAAAGTGCACCTTTTCAGCTCACACAGTGCCCTATTTTTCGAACGTGAGGGTACCCCTGACTGCATGTGCCCCCAGTGGTGATTTCTAAAAATTTTTGAAAGGGGGCTCTAGGCACAACCACGCCCATATTTTGGGTGTGGCCCAGCTATAGCCACGCCCATATTTCCAAAGATGGAAGCATGATAATTTTGTTTAATACTGATATAGTATAATCAACAATAAGAAATGCCTCAATAGCCATATAGCAGTGCACAATTGATCATAGCACTTTGGAAGCAAGGCCAATAAACTCTGAAAAGCCAAGCCAATGCAAGAGTTTTAGGGGGGCTGAGCCCCCTGAATGAGCAGAAATTTTAGCAAGGGGGCTCAGCCCCCTGAACCCCCTAGAAATCACCCCTGTGCCCCCTACTTTTTAATGCTTCCTACGTCCCTGATTGTACTGGTGTTTGCTTTCAGGCCCCGACTAGTATATTGCTACAATTTATTTACCCCATAAAATCTAAGAAGCCACCAAACCTTCACAGAAAGGGCTGATTTTTTGTGTAAGGAGATAGTTTGATGTTGCAGAGAGATCAGCAATGCTGGTTGGAGCCAGAGCGCAGTTCTGTAGTCCTAGTGCGCTCATAAGAGGTGCAGCCTCATATGAGGTTTTGTAGGGGCACAGTCCCTCTTTGAATCTCAAGTTTTAAAGAAATATTGTTTTACTTTTTCAAATGTACTCAGGATTTGCAAAGCCATTTAATAATTTGTTCCAAATATGCAGTAATATTATAATCAGTTACAAATTTTCAGAGGATTGACTAGGGGATAATTCTGTGCCATGTTAAAGGGCTCTGCCTTAAAAATTCTGTTTTGAGTCTACCGAATCAGAGATAGTCTTTGTCATCATCTTTACCTCAATCATGGCCATCTTCATCACCATCATCTTCATCATCACAAAGATCTTCATCCTTGCTACCATCGTCATAATAACCGTCACCATTGTCTTTATTATCACCATCTTACTCCTCGCCATCATCTTCACCATCATCTTCATCACCATCAGCTTCATCAGAGTCATCTTCATTACAATCATTTTCATCGCTATCAGCTTTATCACAATCAGCTTCATCACAGTCATCTTCATCATCACCATCTTGATTACCATCATTTTCATCACCATTATCTTCATCAAAATCGTCATTACAATCATCTTCATCACCATCACCTTCATCACGATACCTTCATCATAACCTCCATCACTACATCTTCCTACTCATTATGTTGCGTCTGATAACTATCTGCTATTATTACACATATATAACTGTGATGGCATGATCAGCATTTCACTGATTGATGCGACTTCTCTCTTCCGAAGGTTTTCCAACAAGGATGATTGCCGAACACAGAATTCTATTGGCTAATCAACATGATCATGCTCATTACATTAAAACAAGAAGAATTGAAAGCTCTGTTTTTGACCATAGATAAAGCCATGCTGATTGACATTACCTGTACTTGTTGTATCATATTTGATGCAAGAAAATAAATATAGTGTTGTATATTTGCTTAATATATCGAACTGGTATATTGTATCCTGTTTCGTTGTTTCTATGATAATCTGATGATCCTGCCTTCAGCGTACTTACTGTATGGTGACTCGGCTCTGAAGCTCTAGTTGATTTTGTACAGCAAATAGTCTTGTGCTCCTTATTGGTCACGATGCATGAGAATCCGGAAAGCATTATATTCGTTGACGACAGGTAGAATTGAAATGTCCTATTTTCTTTCTTCATTCAATATGTAATTTCTGCTGAAACTGCAGGTTGACTGTTCTAGTTTTGCGACTCTTCATTAAAGTGGGTTTACTCTCAGCATATAATTTACCCCTTCAGAAATAAGTACTTTCTCCCACTGGCCACGCTATGACGTAAATTCAGACCTTGAAGTACAATAAACCATGTTACTAGACGTAGAATTGAAGTCTTTATATTGTGCAGATGATTTGGCAGGCCCATTATAATATATTGTTCAGTATAACTCCCAAAGAAGCGATATTGAGTTAAGTTTCAAAAAGGTTTCTCTGGGTTTCAAAGAAATGCATGTTTAATGAGAACCTGTCTTGTCAGTTTGTGCATAAGTCTATTGAATAGTGTTTGATAAGAGGAAGATTTTCATTATGCAGTAGTCCTCAAGAAAAGCTTCTGTTGTTTGCAAGCGTCGATTCTGGCTTAGTTGATAAGTTCAAGGAAGCAGTCAGTGGGGACAGGAGAGTGGGGGAGTGCTCATACCCTAAGTTTGTATGCAGCCCTTTACTGCCAAGTTTTTTTTGGGAATTCTGCTGTAATTTCTCTGCTATGCTCAAAGTCTGCAAACTAGCTTACATTTTGTTCAAAATATGGCACAAATATGGGTTTAATCCAGGCCAGTAGGCATGGGGGTTGCGAATTCCACCCCATGCCACCCCATGGCTACTGACCAACAGGATGCCAGCTTTTTGCCACCCTTGAGAATTGCTTTGCACTTTTCTTATCGTGGCATTATCGTTGTAGCTAAGGAGATATATCTCCTGACATTATGCATAAACTCAACCTTAATCTTTGTGACATACTACAAAGTTGAATATTTTCCTGCACACACATTTTCATTTGGATTGCGATAACATAAAGTATGAAATAAGCTTTCAGATTTTGAACCACGTGATTTCTCTTGGACAATTTTGCCACCCCTGAATCGCAGGCCTGGATACAGACTTGGTTTAGTCGAACATCGAGGAATGAACTGGAGCGATGTTACCCGACTATTAAGGGCGTGGGATGGAAAATCATACTTTGAGCCCCCCTAGTTACTAACTTAACACTGCACCAATAGTCCATGCCCTTTCAATCCAGTTCAGTTGGCAGAGGACTTTCTACTGCTGGGTAGGATATATTGGACTGTATTGGACGGAAAGTACGCTTCTACCTGGGACGATTAGATATTTCACTAGCTGTTTGGTTTATGAAACGATTCTCAACGTTCGTCGTCGTTATTGGCTAATCGTGATTGCTTAATGTATATTGTATGTTAATGTATGTTGTAATAGGCAGCTTGACACGTCAGGGAAAATCCCGGTAAAGCCGCTCTTGTATCGAAATACCCAGTTATATGGCCTACACAGTATTGCAAAAATTCTAACGAGAGCGAACCGCAAATGCAACAAATAGCCCATCAAAAATCACAGCAATGTAATGACCATGATGCATCACGGTTACTTGTGTCATCGCTTGCAACTTGAATAAATTAAAAGTAGTAAAACTTTACTCGAACATGGGGGAGAATGAATCTATTTAGAATTTTTGTCGAACCGCATTAGGGCGCTAGTTTACTAACTTGCAGTCCATGTATGACGTGTTGTTTTGGAAGGCCAAGCTCGCAACAGACTAGTCAAAGGGGATAAGACAAAAGCCAGATTTCGTAGTACAACCGCAAGGTTGCAGGACACAATAACATTGTTAGGCAGAAGATTGATGCAACTCTCATTGGCACAGCATAGCAAACAATAACAACGCAGACATTAAGGTTATCACGTGGCCAGATGAAAACAACGGGTGACCACTAATCGTTTTTGTTTAATCCAGGGATATCACCATTTGTGATCGTCACTTCCCAGACAGTCACCGGTCTTGTCTGCTAACCTATACCGTTGTAGTGAACTTTGCTTCATGACCAGTACGCGAGAAGAGGGGTGCTGAAACTGCTTTGCCTGAGCATTTGTCGTAACGGGCATAGCCACAAAACATACATCACTGACCAGCGTGGCTTGTCCATGGCATTTTACCACGAATTTCGCGGAAGAACGCTATTTGCAAGACATGAAAACCGGCTGTTCTACCCAGTCGTCTTCTGCAGCGGGCCTAGAGTTACACCGGCCGGCGAATGCTACTTTACTGTGTACTTCAACGATGGATGGTGCAAGAATGTGACAGCCTCTGAAGTAATTGGTCCACAATTGTCGTCTTTAGATACTCGGATAAGGCTTTACTTAGGCCAGAGAGTTTGTACGTATTACATGGGTGAAGAACAACGAGGATCAGTAGTAGACCATGTTGGCGATGCTGTCAGAGTGCGCTTGGATCAGTTCACGGAGTTGATGTGCTTCAATATAAATCAGTTATCGCTATCTGCCGACACTGCAAGACCACATTTTGGTTCACTCGATTCCTTCCAAGACTTTGCAAAGCAGAGACCAGAAGTTTTAGATGTAAATCTATGCCATTGGTAAGAGCACTCTTAGTACTTATTTTTCAGAGGTAAATGAAACAGCCTATGCCTGTACACTTAATGTTGTTATGAATTGTAATTCCTCGTTCATTACAATAATCTCGTTTAAAGGAAAGAAAATTTCGCCAGTAAAAGACAAATTAGGTAGCACCACGAAGCTCTAAAACTTGCAAACGGCTGCTAGACGGCTTTGCGAAAACAACTGACCATTGAATGTTGTGTTTGTTGCTCCACGCCGACACGAATTCTCATCAGCGTGCAATTCCACATTCATATTTCATTTTGTCTTTTATTTTCCATAGTGTAAACAAAAATGGAAGGTGAATGTATATGCTATGAAATACCCTAGTTTGTTGTATGATGTGCTATGTTAAGGCCATGCTATGTTTCGACATAGGTTTTCTTTCAGCGCTGTTTTATCGAGTGAAATTTTGTGGACTCTGAGAAAGCAGGTCTGAAGTACTTTCATAAGTGCAGGTATTTCAAAATGCCGCACCAAACAGCGAAATGCCGGTGTGAGAAATCTTGTTTGTTGGAAATGCCAGGTTTCGACTGCATGGTACAGAACAATATTGTTAGGTAAGTGAAACAGGAAAAGCGCCAACATTAGTTGTGATTCCCCACAAAGGAGTCGACGATGGACAACGAACAATAACGCAGCACTAACTGAATAAGGCTAAGTTTTGTTTCGGAGAATCGACGTTTTTATGATTTTAGGAGGAGTAACCTTTGCAGTCTAGTTTTGCGTTTGGAGAAAAAGAAGTAGGAATGCCGAGAATGTAATTCCAGAAGCAACCCAAGGATTATGCGAGGTGGAATGATTTGCGATTGCTATCAAATCTTATAATCACCACGACATAATCTCGTATTTATCGTTCTCAATAACGTGGCATCAGAAAAAGATAACATTGGTTGGTGAAGTATTGTGTTTGCTAGCTTTCGATGCTCCGGAAGTTGCCTCTGAAGGCCATAGAGAGTCATCGGTGTGGCATCTATCACTGAAGACAGAAGAGATGTTCCGAAAACGCATAAATCTAGAAAATTTGTGCCTTGTTGTAGCAGATTTCAGTAAATACCTCTTGCTACATTGTGTGACACTGTACCTTTTGCATTGATTGCAACATTCAAAGTTTTATATCTATAAGTGGACTCTGGAAGCTAAACGTGGGTATAAAGTAGGAGGAATTCCAAGCACACCCTGAGATACAGAATTTGAGAAGGCTGTACTGAGAATTGAACATATTTAGTAGTATACACACACGCTTGCATATATGGAACCTGGTCTCCTTGTTCCAAAAGTTCCTTATTCTTGCACCTCAGATGATGAAGTTTTAGTACTAAATCTTAACAGTTCCTTACTTTTCACTGAACATTTAGTGCCATAAAACCATTGACTATGGAACAGAGCTATAGATGGAGACAGCATAGCAAGAAACATCTCATTAATTATTTTAGCTCTCTTTCTTTGAGAACTGGTCAAACTTTAGATGCTCTTTCTACTAGTTCCTGTGTCTTTCTTAAAATGAAGCTTTGTGTAAAGAACCAGAGTATAAGCTACCAAGGAAATTTTTGATCAGTTGTCACCCAAAGATTGACTTCATGTTGACTAGAGGGACCTTTATTCTTCTCCATCTTGAGGTGGAACTGTTTACCTTTTTGCACATCAAGTTTTGCTCAATCCTCAGTCATTTGTGTATTCCCTTAACCAGGGACAAAGGTAGCATTTAAAAGTGGAGTGCATATACATCCAGGATACCCTCACAAACAAAAATAGGAAATGCCCTATAGGCTGTAAAGTTTAAATGTTTCTGGGCCCCTTCATTTATTGCTTTATCTCCTGCAGAGCCCACAGGAACACTTGTTTTTCTTTAGCACACCTATTTGGAAGGCAATGCAAAGTGCACCAACATTGAAGTTGTACGTCCTACTCAGCTTAAGTTTTACATACATGTAGATGCTACATACACGATTCTACAGTACCATCAACTGACATATTGTAACCGTTTGATTGCCATGAATAATGAATACAGTCTCATTTCCTATTTTTTTCAATGATACTGTAGACTTTAAGTTCATATTATGAAGCATTTCTTGTTGACTGCATTGCAACGTCCAAAGGAAAATAGTAGAATTCAGCTAGCGTATCCCGTTTTCCTAGCTTGTAGCAAAAATGGTGAGGTATATCCCCGTATTCCTTGAGTTTTGTTTACGATACTTAGGAACATGGTATGACCTTTGCCTCTACTCAAGGAAGAAAGTTAAAATCATCCTTTGAATTCTTTTCATGGTAACATTCTGTTTGAATTTAATCATTCCTATTTTACGTTACTAAAACTTTTCCATCGTTTGCTTGCTTTGTTGGAATTTATCACAAAAGAAATCCACATTAGTCTCATCTTTTTAATTATAATTATAATTTGCATTCTGAAGAGAAGGTAGTTTCAAAGTTGTTTCCTATGCTTTCTCCTTAAATCCAACGTCTCATGATTATCATGACGATTTTAATATTTTTGTACAAAATTTTCAATCTTACTTTTAACAGGTTGTTTTCAAACACGCAATGCTAGTTTGTTATTGCACAATCTAGTCGACATGTCATCAAGAACTTTCTAGAACTTATTCATAAAGGTATAATAGACCTTTTCACATAGACAACTGCAGGCCTACCCCAGTTGGACAGAAAACCACTGCATTTGGGCAATTTGTTTTGGAAGAAAAATAGCAAATTCTGACTGCTTCCTAACTCTCTTTGTACTTTGCCTTACAACTGTCCTAAATTTCTCCTATGACAGCTAACTTAAGTGGCCATGCCAAGGTGGTCCCCAGTCCTTTCCGGGCTTAATTTTGTAGTTCGTCAACATTAGAGGAGAAAATGTTAGGAGTAGGGCAAAAGACTTGTAGTAAGACTGAGTTCTTTTCTTTTATACCATTGCTCTTAATCATAGACTTGTCACGTCTTTTGTAGCACGTTGTTGCACTGAAAAAGTAGTAATATAGTTGCTTCCTTGCAGTATAATGGGTGTGGCCACCAAGGGGTGTTGTTCTTGAAAGGCGTAGTCTGCTGAAATCTCCCTGTCTGTGGTGGATGGCTCTTGTTACCTTACGGATTGTTTTGAAATAGATATGAAAATAGGACTGAGGCGTGGAGACATAGGCAGTTGCATTACGTTTGCGTTGTGCTGTAAAACATCTTTGATCTTTGTTTAGTTTCTTCATTACGAGGCCATGTTGCAGACAAAGTCTCCGCCCTGGTCATTTGTTTAGTACACAAATTGGTAAGCAAGAAGATGCAAAAATGAGCAAAGTAAGCACTGGTGTTGGTTAGTAAATAATTTGGTAAGTGAATGTGCTAACAAGCAGGTCAAAGAGTAAAGCTTATTAATATGCGAACGTTGCGTGTTGCATTGGTTTGGCTTGTCTGTCTGCCATTTTCGCTTATGTAAACCAATTTATCATCTGCGTTTTGTTTTGTCAGGCGCAACCAGACAGATAGCCCATTTTATGAAGAACAGAGAGCGCCTGAAGACACACAAGATATAAGAAAGGCTGCGCTGGCGCTTACATCTTTGTCATTGGCATCCCCCGTCACTGGTCGAAATGAAGGTAAGAGTTCAGGATTTCTTATTGCTTGAATGTCAGGCTGGGACACCAGAGCATACTGGTGAGTGAGAAGGTTGGGGACGATTGGCAATTTCCTACAGAGGCATGGAAGTGGGGGTCAGGTGCGCAGCCCCTTAGATTTTTTATAACAGCGCCCTTAGATTGCAAGACGCCCCTTGTTGAAAATCAAAATATATCCTATCTTAGATGGGATAGGCTGTCTATTGTATTACATCATAAACTAGCAAAAATTGGGGAGCTGTAACTCCTCCAGCCCTTCTGGCGCCGTCGCACTTGCTGTAGTGATATTTTTACGTTATTTGTGTGATTGCAGTTGTAAATTTCCATAATGGCTGTTGTTCACATTGGGGTGATCACCATGGCTGTTGAACATTTTCTGTTGATCAAACGAGTAATTGATGGACTGAATGATTTGTTGATTCAGTTATTGGTTGATTGAGCAATTAGTTGATTCAGTGATTTAATGAATACTGAAATGCTCAATGAATGCCATTGATTAAATTTGATGACTAGATGATTCGATGATTTATAGCAGCAGCGCCATTGGTTGATCAAGCGATCGATTGATTCATGAAGACTGCTTTTAATTGCATGGTCGTTTAGTCTTGAGATGATCTTATGACTTGCTACTTATCATTTTAGATTGGTTTCGCGATATGTACGATTGAACTGCATATGACAGTCCTTTGTCTGATTTCTATAGTTCATTAACAATTTGCAACCCAATTTTCTGCAGCAATGGTTTCTTTGTAAATGCAAACAGAGTTTATGCAGCTTTTTTGTTTATCTTCAACCATGTTTATTTATCTACCCATATTGCTTACGTACAATTGAATCTCTTGATATCCATATTTGGCTCTGAGTATGAGTCACAATGCAGTCTGTGCCATTAATTAAAGGAGTTTTAACAATGCCATGCGTGGTGGATTTTGACCGACGCTTTGTAAGCATCATCTCAATAACACCAATCTCGTGTGTGTTGCTCCAGTGAGGATATTTATCAAAAGTTTTTGAGTTCTCTCTTTATGTTGATTTTCAGAAGTAGTTCTTAGTATTAAGTTGCGGAAATGTGCCAGTTCATTTACGAGGGGATATGTGAAATAAGTAACCTCGACCTCTTACTCTATGGATGGTTTTTCCCCAAGAGTAGTGGTGATGAATAGATATTAAGAGGGAAGTCCTCAGTTACTGGACAGTGCTTTTGATGAGGTGTATTATTTTATCCTTATCTTGTGTAATTAAAATTATTTAGGATGTTTCTGAACTTCAGAATTTAAACAAGAGATATATGAGCACAAGAAATCAGGCACTTCCTTGATTACATTTCTGTTGAGTTAAAGAGAACATCCCTTCTGTTGTTATGATTGAGAATGGATTTCGGTTCCAAATCCAAATTAGGAATCATATCTTAGTTGGTCATCCTTTGTTTCGTAGAAACGTAAGTAAATGCAAGCAAAAGGCGCCCGGTGTTTGAAGAAAGGCCCATTTTTCAAACAGGCACAGACAGGTGTGCTATCAAGAAGCGATTTTTGGAGTGGAGGGAATGTTTTATCTCGTTTGGCAATGATGGCTCTTGTATCTACAATTTTGGCTCTTTTTATGGCTCATTGCTGCACCAATTGTGATAGCTTCTTAAGGGTACTAATAAGATGCTTCTCAATGAGATCCATCATGATTCCTTCTGTGCAGCAATTTTGAAATACTATTCTCGTTATTTCAATGTGTCCTTTACATCTACATGCATTGAAACAGAGGCTTGATCAACATGGATCAACCGACAGAAATTTAGCCAACATGCAGAAAGCATAAGATAGTAACATTTCTTTTGACCTTTCCTTTAGTATAAAGCTTGGAGTGTGCCAGAATCAGCCTTTTATGTTAAGCAAGAAAATGAGGCGTCTTGCTGTTGCAAAAACAGAATTTTTTAGCATGACTTTTTGTCCAGGAAAGAGGACCTGTATATATTATTCTTTCTTTCAATTACGCCTAATTATACCCGCAGCGTCTCTCGGGTTCCCTCGTTTCTTGCTGCTGTTGAGGCATCTAGATGCTTACTGCCAATCATAGCGTGACTATTTCACAGTAATTGAGCTGTGCTGTGTTTTATAGCCATTATGTGTTTGTATTAATTGGAGAATGTACTTTGTTGTGGCCTAGTTTATGTCTTTAATTAAATTTTATTTTATTCAAGGCACTCAGAAAGAGCAATTTTCATTTCCCCCGAAAGTGGAAAAAGACGAAGAGATGGAGCCTTCGGCTTTGCAAATTGATGAAGGATATAGTGAGAGTGTTTTGAAGCCAAGGACAAGGTCGTTTGAAACGCCTAAAGCTTTGGTCTTGAGAAAGACGAGGACTGGATCTTTGGATTTGAACATTGGAGAGTTACCAAGAGAGCGTAAATTTGAACGAGCTGAGTCGTGGGATGTGGAGAAATATTCTCCAGAAAACAAGGTCTTTTTTTAATTTTTTTAGTACATGTTTCATTAATTATTGAGAATATATTTTACTCTCAAGCACAGTTTCTTGTGGTGCAGCGAGCATCGACTTGATGGTAATGAGTAGAGACCGCTTGAATGAGGGAAGGATGTAAAGTTGGTTTATTTAGGCTATTGCAGAAATTGCATGACATTTATCTGCTTTTTGGGGTGGTTGCTTGCAACTTTCATAATTAGGTTCCCCTTCTCATAATTTAAGGGGAAATTACGTGCTATTGGGGGATTGGTTGTAGTCTAAAGCAGATTGTGAACTCAAAGCCCAAGTCTCACGAATTGAAACCTTGGAAAACCCATATACAGCTCATTGCACTGTGAATTACTTACTCTCAGAAACAATATCTAACAAGGTATTTATGAATTTATTGCTACCTCTCAGTCTTATTACAAGTTCTTCCCATTTTGCGGGCAATTTATTTGGTGTCATTAATCACAATACATCATGTGATACACCTTGTCATATCAGTCTTCTTGCTGATGCTTTGATGCAGCAGTGGGAGCCTTTTAAACGTTGTCAATTGTTGTAACCTTTATATAGTTATTTATACGAACTTGCTACATTCCCTTTAGTCCAGAGTTTTTGGAGGCGGTTTCCCCATATTGTCCCCAAATGGTTTGCTTGTACACAACCCCTGCTATTGACCCCCTTTTGCCATGGCTCCTTGCTGTCTCCACTCTTGATTGGTGTTAGGATATCATAAAAACAGTATTGAGTAATTTTTGTTGTTGTGGCATTCATATCCGATATCATTTTCAGTTCTCCATTTACAGTCTCAAAAGCTTGAGAAAATGAACAAGGCATTTAAATGCATGTGGCGTGGATGTGGAAAAGTGCTGACCTCACTGCCTGGTATTGTGCGACACGTCAAAATGGCGCATTTGGGGTAAGTTTTAAATCTTAGATGGAGACTAGTATGTATTGAAAGGGAGGTTGTCAGACCTGATCTAGTGTTGTGTCGAAATCTCAGTTCAAATATCTAAGTTCATTAATTATTATTATTATTAAAATTTATTAACCTATCCCTTAGTGCTCTAGAAATTTTCGGCAAATCATGCGAGCCTTTTATAGACATGTGCAAGGAACTGGAGTTTGATAAGCTACACAGAATTCATAGTGCGAAAGCTATCTACAATCATTATCCGATCAACCTATTATATATTCTGTATGCGTAACAAGCCCTGGACTAACTCTGGCCTTCTAATATACATACTGCTTGCAGAAAACTTTTATACTAAAATTTGCATTCCTTATACTGTATGTTTTTTCCTATAGTGTAAATATTTTTTTCATACCAAGTCTGTCAAATGCAAGTTACCTAATTATAGCGAGATTTGTATTTATATTCTTAAATATTATATCATTATCAGAAGTTTAGAAGAAAACTATTATCATTATTATTATTAACATAATTCATTACAGGTTTGCTGCAAATAATTTCAAATTAAGGGAATAAAAATTATGAATGTAATACAAAGAAATAGTCTGAAGACTCAACGTGCATGCTTTGATATTTAGTAGTTTTGTAAAATTAAGATATCATGGCTGAAAGATTCAGCATCTTATTTTTAAAAATGTACTACAAGTGTCACATTTCGTCATTTTTCTTCACGATTTGGTCTTTATTATCATAGTTCGTCCTCATGTTCTTGACATTTGGAAACCTCCATAATGGATATAGTATATATTTATAGGCTCGTTTAATTTTTGGAGCATTTGCTGAAGAAGAGGTAGTGAAATCCTCCGCTCTTGCGGCTTGATTTGTGGGCTTTTAAGGAAAGTAAATGTGAGATAGTGACCAACCTCCAATTCGAAACGTTTGCTGATCTTAAATTCAATATAGCAGCAGTATTTTTCGTTTAGTTACACAACGAACAACTGTTTTTATCTTTTAGGCCCACGACGGAGGAAAATGTCGAATTCTATTTCAATGACTTGTTCATTGACAACGATACCTCGTTTTCATCAGAAGATTCGTTGCTTAGCAGCGGTATATCTGATGACGAGACTCTGGCTCAAAGTGAGGCTTTACAGGGAGAGGAAGGCATACAAATGTTGAAATCAGCTGATAGCAATTTTACAAATCCTGTATTACAGGAAGAGATAACCAAAGTTGAAGAAGAAAAGGACAGCCAATCACTGAAGCAGGAGAAATATACCAGGTATGTTCAATTTTATCTCAATTAGGAGTCCATTTTAGTTACTGGTAATTTTTCTAGATTTTAATTGTAATAGGAAAGCTACAATCTCTGCCAAAAGTCCTTGGAACGCCAATTAATTAATGCATAATTTCTGATAAAAATGATTTTCTTATCCATGTCGAACGATGGAAATCCCCTTCCCCCCAAAACAATGTTGGATTAAGTGTTTATTTGTCAGAGAAGGGTCTGCAAGCATAGCGGCTTTGTCTGTACCTTTCAACACTGTATTTAACAATATTGTTTTGAGGGGGAGAGGGGGATGCTACTAAATACGCAGCAGAAATAATGCAAGTGTTCTAAGACTTTTGGCAGAGATTGTTGCTAAAGTATTAAATAGCTTCGTATTTTTGAAAACGAAGGTGTTTTCTGTTTTGACTATTTTCTGTTTTCCTTCATGCAACATCTTGAGTTGTTTTCCCTAAGAAAGATGATTTCGAAACTGAGTCTTCGTTTTTTAGGTCACGAATCCCTAAGAGCAAAGGACGAATTCGTGCTTCAAGAGAAAAGAGTGGATATGGTGGAATTGAGGCAGCGCGAAAATGTCGCAAAGTTTACGGCATGGACAATCGTAATTTGTGGTGTACGCAATGTCGTTGGAAGAAAGCCTGCGTAAGGTTTGGGAAATAAGCCAGCGCACAAGCGTGAGGTTATCTGCTATTTAAATGGCGTCCTGTCAACGCACGGGATAAGGTAGTTGTTTTGTAGAAACGCTCAAGATTATTTTCAGAAGTATATGTTTAGTATAGTAGAAGATTAGAAGCTCTGATGTATTTAGATACCAGAGAGCAAGAGGGAATTTGCAGTTATGACACATTCCACATGTGCATTGTTGGGTTGTAATATTGAGTTTTATACAGTTTCCGTTATTTGTTTTCCAGAAAATCCAGTTAGTTTGAGACCTATACATACTTTTTGTCTTATAAGAATAAAGTTTGTCAGAATATTCAAACTCAGAATCACTGAAATTTAAGAATACTTTAAGAGTAAGACTCAAGTTTCATCAAAACTTAGATTTTTTGTGTTCTTGAGTTACAGTGCTGTTAAAAGATCAACTGTTTTCACTATCGATACAAAATTTATTATTCTGATCCACTTTTATTTTGCTTTATGATAAAATAAGACATCAATAAAGATTTGAATATAATCCTTTGATTTTCAGACGTAGTTACACCTTCGATATTTAAGAATAATTTAAGAATGATCTAAGGCTCAATACCAAAAAAAATTATAAATATTGAGGATCAGCGAAAACTTAGGTATTCTTATGAAAAAAGTGTGTATTCAGAGAACTTTTGGGCTTTCGATTTTCTTCATTTACACGTTTTTTTTATAAGAAAGTAGTTTACAAGAAGGTAGTGCTCAGCTGCTGAAAGAGGAAAATTAGATCTTGGATCTTTGGGACCTAGGAAAATCGATGTGCATATTGGAAACCCCAATTTCCTTTTTGCTGATTGTTGTGTATGTTAAAATCACTTTTCTTTTCAGTATAATTTTCTGTTATTGACGAAGATTTCTCACTATTTCAGGTGAAAATGCCTCCTTCTCCGCTTTCCTTTTTCATGTATGCGCAAAACATCGAAAACGTAAATTTTTGCTACAAAAGTCTTGATAGTGAAATCATGAAAATGCTAAGAGAGTTTTATTACTGGACCAAATAAATTGCCTTATAAAAAACAGGTGTATTTGAAAAACCTTCTGATGTGCTAAACCTTGGGGAATTTTGAAAATTGTCTTGCTTCCGCCAACAATTTGCTACCGCTTTGCCTTCTCACATCTATCGTTGCCTATTGATCTCAAAACAATACGCCCTCTTGGGCCAAACTTCTCAGATATTGTAATTGTTTTGTATTTTTCCTTCGCAAAGATTTTTACTGATTCAACCCTTTTTCAAAAATGCCTTAAATATTACCTTTCTCTTGTTCCACTGATTTCATCTGTCCTTCACATGGGCATGAGCAAAATGGAGAAAAGCAGGAATCGCACCTCAATTCATTTGCATTGGAAGCCATTTTGAATGTTTCCTTTAGGCCCTGCCATTTTGGAAAGCCCCTCGAGGGAGTCTCTTCGTTACCTTGGAAGCAACATATGTTCCATTTTCGTAGAAATGGGTACCCGTTGAGATTACTTTTTTGTAGCCTAAGAATAAAATTCATGCAACTGCCCACTTGGCAAAGTCTAGCGTAGACTTTGTAAGCTTGGTGCATAGATATTCTGGCCAGAAATAACGTTCCCTGATGGGCAACAAATTTTGAGACATTTAGAACACAACAATGTGAGTAAATCATTATAGTCTATAAATCTTACATCAAACCTTGAAAATGCTTAAACGGTTTGCAGTATGAGTACTTCAGCAAGTGATTTTTGCCTTGGAACTCTGAAAAGTACCGTGGTTAGAGTCTTATCTCGACTCTTAGTTTCACGTATATTGGAGGAGGGGGTGGGGGGTGGTTATCGAATTTTGAGATAGATCGGGTACGTTGTTTATGCAACATTTGCAAACTATTTATTGAGCTGTTTCAAAGAAATGATTTTAACAGGCAGTTCTCCTTTGCTCTCTTAGAATTATTGCTTAAGTGGCTAGTTTGAATTCCAGATGAATTGATAATTTCTATTACTAGTAAGATCAGGACAACGAGAAATTTAGGCCTAGCTGCTTCGTGGATATCAATTTAATTAGCAGTTGATACGAGAATACGTTATTTTGTAGTGAATGGGTTGTAAACGCATTCAGTTGTTAAGAAACATTCTTTACGTACATTCAACATTCCTCCATTCATCGGGTTCTTTTATTTATTTAACCATTCAGTCACTGCCTTATTTGTTTTTTCCTAGAGACATTCATACACAAGTTCATTCCAGTTATTTTCATTCATAAATCCATCCATTCATTCATTTATCCATTCATTCATTCATTCGTTTGCTGACTAATTTATGATTTCATCTTGATTCAGTATCCTTTAGGATTTGTTGATTATTGTCTTTTCATTTCTGCTTTAATTGTTATTGGTTAGACTTCATTACTTTCCTCATTTCTTCATTACTTCGTTCATTTATCAACTATTTGTTCCTTCATTCACCCCTTACTTCATTCACGCAAATTTTTCCCTTTATCAACAAACTAACCAGCGATCGTGGCACACGAGAACAGACCCTTATTTTTTGCTTACACCTTCATAGCACTTACAAGCCATTTTGTCTCAGAACACACGTTTTTTTATAAGAAAAAAGTTTATAAGAAAATGGGGTTCAAATAGTCAAGATCTTAAGAAAGTCTTAAGAAAGTGACAAGGCTCAACTCCCAAATTTAAGTGTTTTGTTGGCCAAAAATCGATATGTCATTGTTAAATTTCAAATTCGAGTATACAAGATTAAAAAAGAGAGCTTGACCTATTTTAGTCAGCTTGTTTCAGTTAAAGTTTACAAAATTTTAAGAAAATCTCATTCTCAAGTTCGGGAAACGTTAGGAAAATTAATGCTTAGGCAAATTGACGGTTTTCTTATTAAAAAACGTGTGCTCGTACTAATTCCCAACAGAAATTCTGTGCCTTTGGAAATAACAACCATCTTGTACGCTATTCAGAAAGTTATTTGCCCCTCTGTCAATCATGGATTTTAAAGGTTAACAAATACTTGATGCTCTATATTTAATCTTTTTATTCCCCTTGATCTCCTCTTGTGCTTCACATTTTACTTAATTTTTTTACTCCTGAAAAACAAATCCTTTCCCTTAGGCAATTTTCAGCCTGGTCTGCTTTGAACAGTCTTTTTACCTTCTTTCCAAATGAAGGATTATAAAGTTTTGCAGTCATACCTAGACTTGACATTTTCGCTTTCGACAACCTAGCACATACATTGTTTATAAGTAGGAAAAAAGTGTAACTATTGGACACTGTAGGAGTTTTTTCCTCCTTGTGATTGAAGTTCATCAATGATAGAAAAGACATTCATTACTAGGGCTAACGCATTGATAAACTATGCACCTACTCTCATTCAGGGATGCCGAGAGGGGGCTGGGGGCAAATTGCCCCAGGACCACAAGCTCTAAGAGGCCACATAACACCCAATGCTTCAAGGTTTGGGGGGCTCTTAAAGTAAACCAGCAGTAATTTTCTAATGTTAATTTATAGACCCTGTAAAGTGACGGGGGCCCTTGTCTTTCTTTTTTGCCCCTAGGCCTCTGGCGCTTTTGCCCACGGGCCTCTGGCTTTGCCCCTAGAACTCTGAATTCTCTCTGCGGCCCTTCTCTCATTGCATGTCCCCATTCTTCTTGATGAATCTGACATTATCGTGGTGTTACCCAACAGCATCTAATGCATCACCATTCATTCCCAACATTTAATGTTTCTTCTCTTTTCATGTCATCTGCCTTCAAGGCGTTCGTACATTTTGTTATTGTTGTACTCTATGTATTCTATATAATTCTAAGCTTTGAGACTGTTAACATCTGATGAAGTCACTTATTTCGCTAATTGTTGTTTATATGTAGGTGTAGATGCATTTTTTTTGAAGAATCGAAGAATCGTAGAATCGAATCGTCAACTCGATTAGAATCGTTCTTTTCTTGCTTTCATTATCTTTTTCTTTGGTTTCATCTTAGCTTTTGATTATTGCACGACCTTGTCTTGAGAGATAAACGCCGGCTCTTACGCACCAAATAGTAGGGAGCCCCCGATTCCAGATTTTAGAAAATTTCACCCCCATTTCCATTAATTATACATCTTTATTACGTGACATGCTTCCTGAGAGAAAGGCATGATGGGGCATCTGTCATGCACCAAGAACGTCGCTGTTTATGCGTTCATGCTTCAGAAAACAGTGATCTGATAACCACTGTGTATGGAACACGATCAACACCTACGCAGGCTAATAGTTTTCTCTTTACTAAGTCGCTGTACAGATCTGTAAGCTATTGAGTTCCCTGCGATGATCACATCTTAGAAGCATAAAGAAGCTGCTTGATTTGGTCAGAGCGCTGGTTGGAATATTTATCAAGATAGCACTCTATAAATAGCCCTTCACAACAAGTTTCTTAAAAGCCCTATTACCAATGTTTACATTTTTCTTTCTTTGAATCATTAGGATACTAAGATAATATGGAAAGTCACGGCATGGCTAAATCTCCAAAATTTTTGTACCGATGCCAATATCTTTAAAATATTTTCGTACTCTCAAGTGTCAAATAAACGGGGGGTCGGAAACACTTCTAAATTTTAATAAACGGACGGGTCAAAAGCAAGTTGTCATAAAGCAGAAAGCTAAAACATATACAGACGCACTCTATTTTGCTTTGAATGGTGGGCGTGAAAAGTACTAACAAAGAAAGGAAATGAAATGAGGGGTTCGTAAAAAAGTCAATTTCCTTAAAATTAATAAATGGGGGGTCCTAACAAGACTCGGGGTTGGAAAAAAATCGAAAAATTAATAAGCGAGGGGGCCGTTTATTTGGCACCTGAGAGAGATAATATGGAAATTCACGGCATGGCCATATCTCCAAAATTTCTGTACTGATGCCCAGCTCTACAATACAACTCCATAGTAAAAAGAGTTTAACTATACTGGTGCGAAGACCTGGCATGCTATCCCAGCAAGCATCAGAAGTTTTGACGCAATCATCCTGTTTAAAGAGTTAACTACGAAAGTATTTTCTGTGGGGGGCAATACGTGTTACAAAGATACCCCCTCAAGGATACCTCTAAAATCACAAACGGAATATTTAATTGTCTCAATCTGGCCCATAAATACAACAATACAAAACTTTGCAAGGAATCTATGGAGGAACAGAGCTGACTCTGTTGATGTTCATTTTTACAGTTTTAATACTTTACAAGTATCTTATTATTGGTTTATATCTTACTTAATGCAGTGTCTTTTATATATAACATCTTTATTTATAAAATACCATAAAAATAAGAAGACAAGGGAAATTGTGTACCAGAGACTGTTCCAGCTTCAAAAATTTGAACCAGGTACCTTTCAGAAAGTAGCAAATCCAAATGTGTGCCACCCACAGCAGTATTTGGCAAATTTAAATTCTCAAAACACAGAGGCATATCAATTAGATAACGTGTAAATATCATGTCTATTATCGTAGTGAATATTAAACCATTCAGATACAACTGTTGATCACTATTTGCAGCGGCAGAAAGGCATGCCAAATATACTGATATTTTTCAGGCAATTGTGCGTAAAAAACTAACTAGGGCATTGATAGCTTAAAATACAGGCACTTTCTCAACGTAATTATGCATAAACACTAGCGGTCATATGTTATATTCTCTAATAAGCAACTGCACATTATTGCGGTGTGGATATATTACAGCAGGCCTCTAGTTGTCGGCAATTACACGTGACTGCAACAGACCCAAAGCCGTGAATTAAAAAACAATTTTTGTCTCGTGATGCATGACTCTAAGCTTCTGTGAGCCATTCGAGGCAATTATAATTGTATATTGATCTTAAATGATAATTAATGGCTTTAAAATTGCTGTAATGGTAGCAAATTTGTGCAGTACACTCCAAGTGCTGGGCTTTTTGTGCAAAACAAATCCTACCGCAAAAACACGGGAGTAATTATATCATAATTACTAGCAAAAGATAAGATGGCTATTATTACAAACACTCTTACCAAATTCTAATATCATATAAATTTAAGCATGACAGATAGTTATATCCTTCTGATTGGATCTAGATGGGTATAATGATGAACGCCCCTAATATAAAATACCCCTATACCCTGATTAAAACCCATAAAACTTTGCGTTTGGGGGTTGACTAAAATAGTCCTGATTAAAAAACCACAAACAGTTAACTCTATAAGTAACCATGAGACTCGAGGTGAGGGAGTCCTACAGGATAAAAATTTTCTTAGTGTATATTTGTTCGTATAAAAAATATATACAAGAAGTACCTATACAAACTGATAGCACTTAACGCCCCCTGCTGATAAGCGCGTTTTGAATAAAACGGAGTCGGCCCTAAACTGAGTCCTTCGCAGCGGCATATAACCATAGACTTCTTTGAAGAACTTCAAACATTTCGCTCGCTCTATGTAGTGAGTGTAGTCGTTTGATAATGAAGTGGGGCATCCTGGACAACGAAAGGTCCAACGAGAAGTTACCTACAAAGTCATTGAACAAAAGTAATTGTCTACTGGCAGCAACAAGTGGATTACTGGTTATTCAACTTGGTTTCGATTTCTCAAAAAGATAAATCAATTAAACAAAATCTCTACAAAAGCATTTAACAATTGTGGTGGCAGACAGCACTGAATTAAATCAGTCTGAAATTCTTTAGTGCTCAATAATTCCTCATTGAATCTAATTTCAGCCTCTGCAAGATATCTTTAAACAGATCACAGAAAAATTCAGCTCGCTAAAAAATCAAAGAAAATACCTTAATTGGTGGACGACTTGTTGCATGGGAAACGAGAAAATTCATGGCGATGTCTTCACAGTTCATGTACTCGTCAACCATGTCACGAATTGGCTGTGGCATCAGATAAGTGTACAAATATAGGTAGTACTGGATAGAAAAGAAAGCAATTAACAAACATGAAAAATCTAAAAGCAAATATTTGCATGTAATACTCAAATTCAAATCACCTTGAAAGATGTAAGAGCAAATGCTTTAAAGGTATTATGAACCATGATTTAGCTCTATCAGGCACAGATTCAACATTGAAAAGTCTTAGATAACGTCAAAGATCTTTTACTCTAAATCCGCCCGAAGAGTAATAAGGCCAAAAACAAGTTTGGAACTTCGCAGGGTTGTGCATCGAGACTGTGGTTCACTAACTGGAGAAGGTATGGACTTGCAACTAGGGCATATCACACTGGACGCAGGTCCTCATAAATGCACTCTGTTATATGGCTTCTATTATTCCACTCTATTGTATGGCTTCTATTCCAATATATTGTTATATGACTTCTATTATTCCATTCTATTGTATGACTTCTATTCCAATCCATTGTTATATGACTTCTATTATTCCATTCTATTGTATGACTTCTATTCCAATCTATTGTTATATGACTTCTATTATTCCATTCTATTGTATGACTTCTATTCCAATCTATTGTTACATGACTTCTATTATTCCATTCTATTGTATGGCTTCTATTCCAATCCATTGTTATATGACTTCTATTATTCCATTCTATTGTATGGCTTCTATTCCAATCTATTGCTAGATAGCTTCTATTACTCCATTCTATTGTATGGCTTCTATTCCAATCTATTGTTAGATAGCTTCTATTATTCCATTCTATTGTATGGCTTCTATTCCAATCCATTGTTATATGACTTCTATTATTCCATTCTATTGTATGGCTTCTATTCCAATCTATTGTTAGATAGCTTCTATTATTCCATTCTATTGTATGACTTCTATTCCAATCCATTGTTATATGACTTCTATTATTCCATTCTATTGTATGGCTTCTATTCCAATCTATTGTTAGATAGCTTCTATTATTCCATTCTATTGTATGACTTCTATTCCAATCCATTGTTATATGACTTCTATTATTCCATTCTATTGTATGGCTTCTATTCCAATCCATTGCTAGATAGCTTCTATCATTCCATTCTATTGTATGGCTTCTACTGTTCCATTCTATTCTACTTCATTCTACAATAAGGCTCGTACTACGCAACTTGCAAAATCAAGTTTTTTGCCACACCCACTGGGTAATTCTAGGTAAAGACCACACCCAAAATGCGGAGCTGCAAAACTCCTCATTTTAGGTTTTGTAGACCAAGAACTTCATGCAGCAAGCAACATTGTGACACATACTCTATTAGCAAAAAACTTAGGGCTGACTTTATCATGGAAACCTCAAATTCATCACAGATTGCAGCACACAAAAGGCTTAAGGTAAATTATCACCCTACACCAGCCTTACTTTGTATAAGTTTCAAGTACGTGAATCGTGAACATGTAATTTTCCGAACTCAAGCCTCAAAATATGATTTATGGCAAGCTTGATTTTGCCCATTTCAGAACTTCGAGGTTGCTTTCCGCCTTATAAAGCTGCAAATTTAGAACACAGCAATCAGCTGCTTTGAAGAGAATTCTTAATAATTTCTCTTTAGAATCGGATCTCCTCTCTTGCTCTTACGTATGTACGTTTATGATTAAGGTGTCTTCATGATTAAGGTGTCTGAGCATCAAGAAGACCACACGATCGACAGTTGCTTATCTTAATGGAAGGAAGCATTTAAAGACATTTTTGCATTACACTCCAGATACGCTATTCTGCAAAAAATCTGTGATATTATGCAGGCGTATTGGAAACAAAGGCCACTAAACATTAACAACTACCCTACTCGAGGGGAATGCTTAACGTTTTCAGTAATACAAAATAAGCGTGTTCATCCCGGGAATGTGCATAGTACGTACTAAAACTTGGATTAACTACAATCCCAATGTGTTTATAGTCTTTATGTATAATTAAAAAACAAACAAACATATTTGCATACATATTAAAAAGTGAAAGCAAGAAGAACTAAATATATGCAAGAGTAGAATTAAAAGCGACAAAGACAGTACAATATACGAAATTTATATGAAAAGAAAAATTAGTTTACTATTGTAGACAAAGGACTGAGATCTCCAAAATGTAATGGTAAAGGACTCACAGAAAATACAACAAGAATTTTCGCGTACGTAAAAAGCTCTTAAAACTCAGCACATCTCTAGCATATGTTATTGAGTGTAAAATTTTAGGTCATTCTGACGTGTACAAGATTTCAAATCGTTACCTTGAAATGAAATATGAAAATAGTCATGGCAACAGGTCCAGATTTGAGAATCGGCAGCTGCTCACATTCAAGAAGATGCAAGTATAAAATGAGGGGATACCTTGTGAAAGAAAGCGCCTCCTGTAAGCACCATGGATAACTCACAAGAATTACTGGTATTGTATGACCAACCTTGGCCCTTGTTCCATGAATGGAATCTGCCAGGAAAACCAACTATCCTGTCTCTGTTTTCTCTCCATACTCTTTACAAATGAATGACAAAAGACAGTTACTTCACTGATAGCAAAACAAGGAGCTACTACATATAATATTGCAAAAAATCTGCCTTATTATTCACTAATTAAAAGCACAGACAAAAATGTTTCAATGATCTTACGGTATTTACAACAAAGAAATTAATTATTAATGATGAAAAAAGATGAAAATGTTCATTAGACGAACTGTGGTTTGCGATTATGTCGGTTGTCAGCGAAATCTGAATCAATATCCCGAAGACGATCAACATCCTGATTACCAGATTACATACTTTGCAGTATGATAAGCAGCGATCCGGAGGGCATTATTAAAAAAACACTCGAGCTAACCTCAAGTCTCATCTCCATTCACAGATGTTGGTAAACCTCAAGCACAGAGGCATTATCAATATGGGTTTTAGGGCAACTCATAAGGACTCCTTTGGTGCTGCAGTTCCGAAGGGCCACTTTAAGGTTTTTGGGAGGCAGGCACTTCTTACAAGGACAACTGTGTGCTGCTGTTATGCCATTGCCCGAACACAAAACATCAAAGGGGCATGATATTTAATACCAGCACAGGGTGGCCAATAGTGAAATGAAATTCTTTTCCAGGGTTTTCCAGGGGATTTTCTGCCAAATTTTTGGGGTTTTCCAGGGTACGTTTGACTGTGTTTTCGAAAAATATAATTATCACATTTAGATCTGCCTGTACCCATCCACCTTTCATTCTGCGTTTTACTTGAAATTTTGTGTCCGTTGTTAGAAAAAGAGGCTGTTTGCCACATGACAAATGATACGCTGTTTTTACCCCCCCCCC
>WIPJ01001474.1:49504-61453 GCA_018155075.1 Cassiopea andromeda
CAATTGATACGCTGTTTTTACCCCCCCCCCCCAATAACCCCACAGATCCTCCTCCGCTGCATTACAGTAATAAAAATGCATATAAAAATACATAACATTTTTCAGGGGTGGGATGTAATCTCAGGGTTTTCCAGGGTATTTTTCCAGGGGCAAACAAAATCCAGGGTTTTTCAAGGTCTTCCAGGGTTTGTTGGCCACCCTGCAGCATTTTACCAAACAATATAACTTTCTGCCTGTTAACCTAGCCAATAGTTGATCATTCTGAATCATAACGTGCAAACACACACTCAACTTCTCAAAATTAAGTGTAGAATGCCTACTGTGTAGTCAGGATTCCCACTCTTTTTTATCAATTATTTTTGTGATACTTAGGAGAATTGAGGAGATTTCTTCACACATTTTTAGAAAGTTCTACACATTCCAGCCTAATAAACAAACAGCACAAAGACATCAAGAGTCAGTCATCAACTCTTATTCTACCTAATTTTTTAGTCCATAGATAAACACAAGATCTAATATCAGGTACATTTCAAGTTCACAATCAAAGATACATAGTTTTTTAATAAGAAACTTAGCTCAAGGTCTAGAAGGTAAAGTTTTTTAATCTTTTGCCACAGTTTAGTGTTAAAAGTTTCCTAATAGTTTCTTAATTTAATACATTAAATTACAGTGAAAGAGTAACCAAACTGAGTTTAGCAAACTATTTGTCCTATAAAAAACAAAATGCTAAAGTATGAGTAAATATCTAAAGCAACGTCATATTGGCATTGTTTTGGTACAGCTTTACTTTGCACCAGGTAGCAATTTCAATGTGCTATTTGTCTAAAGTTTCTTGGCTCCTACCTTTTAGTTCCAACAGTTTCTTAAGTTTCAGAGTGTCTAGTACTAGGCTGCCTATAAACTAATCTCTTAATACAAAAACCATGTACAGCAAAACTCTGGTACTTTTGATGGCCTCAATTGTAACTAGAAGAATAACATGTTCCTGTATATGAAGTACCTAACCTGCAAAATTGACAAAACAGATGAGTACCTGAATGCCAGTTCGATTTCATCAAATCTCAAATATATGTCATCATCCATTGACAAGACAGCTTCAGTGTCAATCAGGTCCAGTGGTAGAAATCTGTTATTCAGACTGTTTTTACCTCCTTTTATTACCTAAAAAAGATATCACATAGCGTTACCATATAAAAGACTGCTTCTAAACAACTTTTGATTGGCCTGTTGCAGTCCAACATAGTTTCTCCTCATACAGAAAACTCCAAGACTTAAAGTTGAATAAACATATGCTATCTCCACTTGCATGCACCTTTTTAAAACATATGTGGATAATATACAAGACAGCAATTATAAAGCTTACTATCGCAAAAGAGAAATCCTTCAAACTTTTCTAAAGTCTTACAAGTACTATTTCTATTAGTAAGTGGGAAAAAGTTATTGAATCATTGTTGCTATTTATAAAGAATAAAGACTGTCAGGAGGGGCTATGGACTGAATGGAGGTCAAATAATGATATGGTGTATAATATCTACATGGATTCATGACTAAATAATCACATACTAGTTATTTGGTTAGCATGGGAAACTACTGGATCATTTTATTTAGCACAGGACTTGAAATGATTTTTATCACTGCTGTATAGCTCAAGTTGAGAATTTTCATTGACATGCCAATTTGTGACAATCCTGATATAAATGGAGCTGCTTTGAACAAATCACCCAGATTAATTAGCCATTCCTATTGAGAAGATATTTACTACAAGCTACTAACTACCACAGGGCCAATCAACCAGAGAGAAACCATGAGCCAGGCCTCATCAAAAGTAATTTGTACTTGCAAGTGCAGATCTGAGAAAAATATGCCTGCAGAAAAACACAATGCAATTTATCAGGGGTGTCAAACATATGGCCTGTGGACCAGATCTGGCCCACCAAGGCCTTCAATATGGCCCCAAAGGAATTTTGAAAAAACTAAAAGCTAGCAATACTTTTTTCACCTGCACTAGCTGGCATTACACAGGTTGATTCTACCAGTTTTTTGCTATTGTCTAGTGTGCCAAATAGGAAAAATCCGATGAGTTATGCATAGTGTAAAGCAACTGTTACCTAGCTATGGCACCACCTTAGACCACATCAACCTACCCAGCCTGCATGACATCATATGGTCCCATATGTGGGACCTGGGCCAAAATGAGTTTGACTCTGCTGCAATAGATGGTCAGATGCAGATTCGAATGAAGTGCATGCAGAAATTTGAAGTGTAACAGCTTCTGACAAGAACCACAATATCTTGGGACATAATTAATACCAGTTTTGTACCACTGGTTAATGGTGTATGAACTAAACATTACGCCATAAAATTGACAATAAAGCAACAATAACTAAGAATGTGTATCTATCTCCCGCATTCACTGCATTTCTGCTATATGATATGGAATACATACATGCAATGGAACACCAATATCTGGCCAATCAAGTTCTTCTGAAGGCATAATCTTGTTATTCCATATCACAATAACTCTGTTCAGATAGCGCAGGCTTGCCAGCCTCTGCAGTGACTCAATTAGGATCAATTCTCTATCATAGGTTAAGATAACAACTGTGAAATGCTCCACTGCTTGGTCACCTCCTAATGCATTCTTAAAAGCATTACCATCACCCCCTTTCCCTTCTCCAATTGGCATGTAATCATGCACATCTTCAAAGAACTGCACGGATGGTGGCAAAGCATCGTTTCTTGGTCTAGATTGAAACAGATAGTGTGCTCCAGGGAATGAGTTCCAATGCTCATATTGGTCAACATTTGTACCTGTCCAGTTCCGTTTGTACATGATTGATTTAAGGGTAAAACTCTCATACCTCAAGCCAGTTATAACTGAACTGTTACTTTTCAACAAGGGAACTGTTCTATAATCTTCTAGAGGAAGAGGTGGCAAGTTTATCTTGCTTTGTAAAATGCTAAAAACAGTGAGTGCATTCGTTTGCAAAGTTGAAAAATACGTTTCGTAGATAAATCGTCCATGCTTTCGCATTGTGAATATATCTGACTTTTTTATTGTTCTAAGAATATATTGAACTTCTGTGAGTCTTGCAGATGGTATGAAAATTGCTAATTTAAAATAATCAATAAAATCTGAATATGGATATGCACTGTGATCCCCAATGATAACTGGTATGGCACCATGCTTCAATGAATTCAAAATATCAAAAAAGAAACCATCCAGCATTCTCCAATTTTCTGTTGGGTAAATAACATTGAAAACTGCATTTTTCAAAATATCTGCAACTGGTTTCACATCATTGCAAAATTTATTTAATTCATGTAGGTCATGTGTTCGCAGCTTGGTGCAGTCCATCCTAATGTAAACATCTGGCAATGTTCCCCTCAATGTTAAAATATCACTAGTTGAAAATCTAGAGCTATAAGGTTTTTCAATAAAAGCAAACAAATAAGTTCTTCTAATAGGTACTAGTTGTGGCAAGAAGTTCCAATGGAAATCTTTGACTAAGAAAAATTCAGTCGGATTCACAAGCAAATCAAAGTCTTTTCTGAAAGAGGTTTTGCAAAATGTGTTGGTTACCAGAATAGCATTTGTCTTTGATACTTCTGCAACATACTTACAAGTCTCATTTACTGCCATTTTTGAAAGGAATAATATCACATGATTCTGGCCATTATTTTCCCATTTCTTTAGTTTTTTCAAATGCTTTAACAATGCTCCTTTCTGATATCCCCTGTAATCTACAGGACTGATTACAAGAATCACCAAGAACATACATGCCTCATGCGGAATATTAACTACATGTGGTAACTTCTTTATCTCTCTATACACATATTTGGTCTCCGTGACATCAGTTGGTATTGTGTATTCACCGACTGGTTTGTAAACAAAAACTGAAAATCGATTCAACAACGAACAATGCGAGTAATCAAAACAATTAGATAATAAACAACTGCTTTTCAATTGTTGTGGAGCATATTTTTTGACTGGATCCTCATGTGGGATTTCATGCAACTGCTTTGGCATTCCAATAGGTATGTTTACTTCCGATCGCTTGGATGCAACTGCGGATCTAAGGACTTGAAGCTGATCCCTTAATTTACTCTGGTCCCTTTCAATTTTCTTTATACCCTTAGTCAGGCTTGCTTTCTTCTCGCTAAGGGTCTTAATTTCCTCCAACATCGAGTAACGCTTTCTCTCGATATCTCGCAACTCATTTAATGCAGTTACTTTAATGGTCTTCAGTTCATCAGCTTCTTTTTTTCGCAATACCTGGAACTCTTCATCACATTTTGGCCTACTGTCTTCCTCGCCTTTCTCGCCAAGCCAGATCTCTTCGACTGGCAAAGCCGTGTGCCATCTCGATGTTTGGTTCTGTAAAGGAACCGAGTTTAGGACGTTATGAAGTACAATAAACAAGATCAGAACCAAAAGGAGGAAAATCCCAAGAACTCCTTTCCACAATAACCCATACGATCTTGGATTTTTCGGATTGGTACAACGTGCAAAGAGATCACTCAAATACATTTCTCTTAAAAGTACAGCAGACCATTGCGTGTTGATTCGAAGATCTGCTAGTTATCTCTCGTCAGTACAATGTGTCTAATGATCCCTGTAAATGGTTGAAAGTTCTGAAAACGCTTTTCCTGTAAACAATAGTAGGATTAAACAGTTGTTGATAAGTCACTTCCTGTCCATTTGTCTTTTGGGGATATGTTTGATCTTCCCTTCGTCAACGAAAGTCTTCCGACATCCTGGGCCTTTCAAGCTGTTGTCCTGCAGAATGCCGCGTTACTGAACTGATGGGTATCATTCACTGTCGTACAAATAAAGCGACTTTCAATTATTTGGTTCTACATGTTAGCTCTTTCCTAGTAGAATCCTGAATGAGAGTAAATCATGTTTTCGTGCTCCATCGCAGCGTTACAAACAACAACAAAAGCGCAACGTCCGCGGAACATTCTTTTTCAGAGGTGTGGCAAGAGCCACGAAAGTGGGGGGGCATAAGTGAAAACTTTGAGCACGCCCTATTTTTCTCTGGAGATTTACTACTACCCCCCCTAATTTTTTTCTCATCGATTTTAAGGAAATCCCAAATACCTTTGGTAGAAAGTGGGTGCATTTGCCCCCCAGAACCTGAGCGCAATACAGTCAAAAGTACAAAAATTCCCTTAACATTAATAAAATGCACCATCAGCTCATTTCCATGTTCTTAAAATTGTCTTCCGCGATGACAAGCTACTTTGCATTCTGGGTAATATCTTGGCATCTCATTTTTGCGTTCCAATCCCATTGTCCAATCCTTTTACAACATGCAAGAGAAGCAGTTGAATTCAACTCAGTGAAGTAACTGTTCAAAATGGCGGGGGTAGGCACTTCTGCAAAACAAGAAAATCAAGTTGAAAATGGAGAAAATGCTGAAGATATAGAGCCAGTGATTACAAAAGAGAGTGTAAAATTCGCTGCTGATAGTTTTATGTCAGATAAGCTGAACGACGACGCAGCTGGCTTCGTAGCAGAAGAACTCACTGTACGGTTAAAGGAACTAGTTCAAGAGGCATTGAAATTTTGCCAGAATTCAAAACGGAAAGCTTTACTTACACAAGATATTGATAACGCTTTACGATTGCAAAATATAGAACCTTTATATGGATTTACTTCGAATGAGTTTCTGCCGTTTAGGTTTGCAAGTGGAGGAGGCAGAGAGGTGCATTTTCATGATGAGCACGAAGTGGACTTGGAAGAATTAGTCAACCAACCATTACCTAAAATCCCGTGTCCAGTATCTATTAGATCACACTGGCTTGCAATTGATGGAGCCCAACCAAACATTCCCGAAAACCCCCCACCAATAGATAAGAACAGCCAGCTGAAAGAACTCATAGAGCCTAGTTTAACAGGCAAGATTGTGAATGAAGTGGATGTTGCAAAGTTAGACAAAAGTGACCTTACTGCTAAAGAGAAAGAATCAAAGAGTGGAAGATCTGATGGTAAATCCTCTGGTAAGGACAAGAAAGCTGTATTGGCTGCTAAGCAGACAGAAACAAAGCTGAAGCCTCTGATAACACATGAGTTATCTGTGGAGCAGCAGTTCTACTATAAAGAAGTGACTGAGGCTTGTGTTGGCTCTGTGGAACAAAAGCGGACAGAAGCCTTACAAAGTCTGGCTACAGACCCAGGGCTCTATCAGCTTCTTCCAAGAATTGCTACTTTTATTTCAGAGGGTGTTAAAATTAATGTGGCACAGCACAATTTAGCATTACTGATATATTTACTTAGAATGATTAAAGCCCTGTTGGAGAATCCTACCCTTTACCTTGAAAAATACTTACATGAACTTGTCCCATCAATAATCACTTGCATTGTCAGCAAGCAGCTTTGTCCGAAACCTGAGGTGGACAACCATTGGGCATTGAGAGATTTTGCAGCACGACTCATGGCACAGTTGTGCAGAATGTTCAATTGCCCAACAAACAATATACAATCAAGAATTACAAAAACACTGTGTAAAGCATTTTACAATGAAAAGGCAGCTCTGGCAACACATTATGGAGCAGTAGCTGGGTTAATAGAACTTGGCCTGGAGGTAATTCAATATCATCTTTAATAGCTCAATGATTAACTAACTCAATTCAATAACTTCATCGATTTAATGTTTTGTTGATAGAGCCATTTATCATTTTCTTTATTTGAACAGATCATGTTGTGTAAAAGTAATAGGCTGTAATGCAAGGGAGGAGGATCTATGAGGTTATTGGGTGGTAAAAAAAGCATATCATTTGTCATGTGGCAAGCAGCCTCTTTTTCCATCCACAGACAAAATTTCAAGTAAAACACAGAATGAAAGGTGGATGGGTATAGACAGAAGATCTATATGTGATTATTATATTTTTCAAAAACATAGTCAAATGCATCCTGGAAAGCCCCTAAAATTTGGCAGAAAATCCCCTGGAAAACCCTGAAAAAGAATTTCATTTCACTGTTGGCCACCCTATTACCAGCAGAGGGGTTGATTGTCGCTGCTTAATCTTTGTTGCCTAATAGACTCTCCCCTCAATATATGAATTTGGTAAAGTTACATTTCACCTCAGGTGATTACATAATCTCTTGGAGGGGTGATTATTCCTTTAATAATGGACTTTTATAATTGCTACATGTAAGTATTTATGTTAGTAACAAACTCACCAAAGTTCATAAGAACCATTCTATTTTTCAAAAAAGGTTGTCAAAGTTCTAGTCATGCCACGGCTGAAAATTGAAAGCAAAGCCATAACTGAAGCTCTGGAGTCAGACTCACGTGTTGAAAAAAGTTCAGCAGAGCATTTGCAGACACTTCTTGTGAAACACTGTTCACTGATTGTAGTGCATATGCGGCCACTCCCTGATGTTCTTGAGCAATACCAGCAGGACTATGGGATTCTACTTGGTACTAATATTTACAGACGGGCACAACAGATCAGACAGGGGTTGCTTTCCAGTGCAAAGACCCCAAACACGCCAACAGCTCCTGTTGTGACATCACAAGTACCTGTTCATTAGACAGACTAATGCAAGAGGGTTGTGAAGTATTGATGAGATATTTATGATAAAGCTGCATTGTAAATCATTTTTATTTTAGATAATATCCAATTACAGCTTTTAGCATGATCAAATAGCACTTTTTCATTTGTAGTTGAACTCCTATTTGTTCAGCAAAACTGTTGATTTCAATTTAGGAGAGACGCCTATGTCCAAAGCCCCTTCTTTGCCTAACATGCTTAATATTAATGTTTGTTAGAAAATTCAAAATGGGGATACTTAAACTTTGGACTGGTAGACACATATATTTTCTTTGTTTTTCTATGTGTTTTGACTTTTTCTACTAACTTATTTTAGATGTTTTGTCTCAATTTTTTCATCACCTTTTTTATCCACATACTTCCCTTTAGATCAACTGTGTTAGCCTCTTAGGCATTTCTGTTTTCTGCACTTTTTACCAAATCTCTATTGTTGTCTAAATATCAACCATATTTGTAGATCTTTTGTGTGAATCATTTCTTAAAGTTTTTTGCTTTTGATTGATGGTTAGCCTTTTGCTGTTGTAGGAAAAGCTAGATTTTACATGTGCCTGTTTTGGGTAGATGTTTACACATCTAGCATGTCAGGTAACTTTGAGATATAAAAACAACATCAGGCAATTGTTCTATTAAAACTGTTATTAGCAGTGTTATTTGCACTATTGGAAGCTAAATGTATTGAGAGAATAAGAAAATATGTATCTACTTGTTATTGCATTCTATAAAAGTGTATGAAACAATTATTTACAGTAAAATATGCTACATTTGAACATATAGATTGCATGTGTATCTCAAAAAACTAGCTGTGGGGTGGTTGCGGATGGATATCAGGGATAAATTTGATACATCTATATTTCTTGAAACAAATTATTTAGAAACAGGTGTCCATCTTTAGTGTCCCTTTCTTCAAACCAGGCCAAAATTGATGATTTCAAATTTCTTCTCTCCTTTTTGACTCCTTTCTCCATCATCCAGCTTTACTCTCTCATTTTTCACTTTATTTCCAACTCTAGCCATATTTTGGTCGTTTTCTACTGACTTCTTTTCTCGATCACTGGTTGATGGGAGCATCATTCCATACTTCCTTTCATTTGGTTTCTCTGCCTCTCTTCTATTCTTGGAATTTCCTTTAACTTCATTCAGATTTCCACCATTACTAGTCTGGTTTATAAGGTTGCTTGCAATTTTAAGGGACTGACGATTTTGTAGCTCTTGATGGGGAGTTGGTTCATAGAGAAAATTTGTTACACGGCCTTTGAAATTATTTCCGTAATAGAAGCTCTCATCCACGATGAAACGCTCTTCTTCCTTTCCTTCATCCGAACTATAGAATGGCTCATCCAAAACCACATCTAAAGATGACCAAATTCAGTAATCAAAGCAATAAGAGTGACATTTACTAAACAGTCACAAAACTGTGAATAAAGGCCCTTAAACAGCTGAGCTTGATGAATGGGAAAGGTTCATGGTTGCCAAATCAAGAACGAGAGACTAGAACATTATTGGGGCATGAGTCCTGGAGTAGCGCCACAGGGAGACTTCCCCCCTTCTAGCCAAGATCAACTTTCTAATTTGTCCAAATAATTTGCCCAAATTCGATGAGAAAATGTTAGGGTTGGGGTGAGGAACCTCTAGCAAGTGTTTGAAAATGGGTGTGGCAACCAAATCGCGTTGTAATTTGAGGGCGTGGCAACCAAATCCCTCAATCTACGATGACCCTGACCTTCTATTGCCTAAGCTACTGGACTGTTTTAATGGTGGCCTTCTTTTGACTGTGCCAAATCAAACCTTCACTATGTCCGTCACGCTACTTAAAGTGAATTATTGCCAGTTTTTTCACTGTGAGAAAACAGAAATCCATCAAATAAACACTCTACTCACAACTACTGTTATTGTTGAGTAATGATCAACAACGACTGGGATCAACCAACCAAACAAGGATTACCGAATCCTACTACGAAGCAAAATTGGTGACAAATCGAAAGGGGGATAAACCTGCCTTGACTCGTATCCTCTCTGTGAATTTCAATTGCGTTCTGCTTTGCAGCGTCAGCTAGCAGCTTGTTTCCCACGTCACTTGCAAAATAGTGTATATCCTAAATGCAAACAAAGCCGGTCAAATATTTAAATTTATACCCAACTGCCAAACACCATTCCTGCTCCAATGAAATAGGCAAAATGGGATTATTATGGGTACTTTAAAAGATATTATCAACATTCAGGTGGTAGTTACAGAAATGTGAATTAACTCTATCATCACAACTGGTGAAATTGATGCTGTAGGTGGAAATCGTAGCTTCTTGATAAAGTTTAAAACAAGGACGACGACAATAAGAGTCCACAAATTTCTTGACTTTAGCAATATTGAAGAATGATGCGGTGTTTCGACAATTCCACTATAAACACTACGTTGCAAACAGAAGCTCCTAAAGCAAGTTTTACCAAGACTGAAAAAATTGATCAAAATCAAGATTTCTGTTGTAGGTGGAAATCACAGCTTTGGGATAAATTGTAAAAAAGAACTACGACAAAAAGAGTCCATATGTTTCTTGACTTTAGCAATATTGACGACTGATCCGGTGTTTCAACTATTCTATAAAAAAGACTACACGTTTTTTTATAAGAAAATCATTATTTTGCCCGAGCCTCAATTTTCTTTTCCAAATTGAGCCTGAGATTTTCTTAAATTTTTCTTAACTTTTACTGAAATAAACTGGCTAGAGTGGTTTACACTTTCGTTAATCATATTGTATACTTGAATTTGAATTCCATCGTTAACATTTTGAATGCAATAACGACGAAATATTGATTTTTGGCCTATAAAAACACTACATTTTGGAAATTGATCCTCGTGATTTTCTTACGATTTTCTTACTATTTTGACGATTTGAGCCTCATATTCTTATAAACTTTTTTCTTATAAAAATACGTGTATTTCATAACAAATATAGCTATTCAAATTTAACAAGCATTTAGACATATTGTTTAAGTCACATTGCTTAGCTTGTTAAATTGGGAATAGCTACATTTGCTTTGAAATGGTCTTTGGCAACCAATTAAATCGATATTGTCAAAAATGGATTGGGCGGGACCGTGGCTAAAAACTTTCAAAAATGGGCTTCGATCCAAGTACTGTCGATTGTGCTCAGATGTAGGAAGTAAATGAGCAAAAAGGTTTGCAGCTATGTCGGGGTGCACGACCCAGACACCCCCCTTGTAGCCACGGTCCTGTGTGAAAGGTACAATCTACGTGATCAAGTAATCGCGGATCTTCATCAATGCACTCCATGAATTTGCAAGCCAGCTATTAGGTTTCGCTAAAGTTCTAGAATTATTTCATAGCTCACCATAAACAAGTCTTTGGCTCCAATGTCAACTGCTAGAGCGAATGCTTTCTCAAATCTCTTGTGCCTAAAATTATTAGATTTATGGACTTTGATATATGAATGTTGACTTCATGAAAAAAGAATTAGAGCAAATGGTTTTTTCAAATCTCTTGTCTAAACTTGTATGACTTATGACCTTTGACTTAATGAAAAAGGAACTAAGAGAATGCTTTTTCAAATCTCTTGGGCTGAAAACTAGTAGATTTATGAATTTTGACTTATGACCTTTCACTTTCTGAAAGGGGTATGAACTCACAGCGTAAGCAACAGTAAAAGAGACTCAACAGATATTTACACATCGTCTATGCTGATGACATTGTTGTTCCTATTCAATGTAAATAAGAATTCAGATTTTAAAACATGGTCCTTACAAATCCTTGATAAATAGAAGTGGCATTACTACTTGGAATGTGCTGTATACAACATATTGTAATAATTCCTAGCACGATGTGTCAAATATCTGTCGAGTCTCTTTTATTGTTGCCTAAGCTGTGAGTTCAAACCCCTTTCAGTAAGTGAAAGGTCACAAGTCAAAGTTCATAAATCTATCAGTTTTCAGCCCTAGATTTGAAAAAGCATTCGCTCTAGTTCCTTTTTCATTAAGTCTAAGTTCATACACGTGTTTTTGTAAGAAATAAACTTTCTCTCTTCAGCCTGGATGTTCCTCAATATGTCGTCAGATCCAGCCCTCAACTTTTCTTAACTGTTTCCTAAATCCCTAAGGCTTCCAACAACAATAGCAACTTAGATTAGGCCACTGTGATGTTAGAAATACGATGCCCAGGTTTTGCAAGGCATGCAAATACTTTTTCAATTTTTTTTTCATTTTAATAAAAATTGTCTTGTAAAACAGTTTCTTTAAATTACCGTTTGAAACTCAGCCGGCCTATGTTTCTTAAATGTTTCCTCACTTTTGCCTAATTTCAGCCTCATGTTTCTTATAAAAAACGTATATTTATATATTGAATATGCTAATATAGCATATTCAATAATATATATACAT
>WIPJ01001474.1:104498-120434 GCA_018155075.1 Cassiopea andromeda
ATATTATATATATATATACATATATATATATATATACATATATATATACACATTTATTTATATATATATATAGTTAGTGTATACACCTATATCCATAAACATAGACATAGAACTGTTGTGTGTCAACTTACATTGTTTCTTTTGTGTAAATATGAAAGAACAGGAAACCGTCCATCAGAACGAAATGCAGCTGACTTCTCAATTACTTGATCTGAGACACCTTTTGCAACAATCACCATTTCAGGATAAGATCTGCTAATCTGAGAGGATAAATGAAATTTTTTAGAAACTTATTTACAAGAAATATGGGCATTTCTTCTGTCAATGAGAAAAGAAGAAATGCAAGGCAATCTTTAAAATATAATTTTCTTCTTTTCTGAACAAGAATTGGGCACTGCATTTCAAAATGATGAAGCAGCAAAGTGGTAAATAAAATTAAACAAATAAAATTGAATATTTTCCTTTCTATTCCCTTAACTGCTTTTCTGTCATTGTCCTTACTGTCATTCATCAAGTCTTTGAACTCCCTAGTAAAGTATCATTCTCTTTTCATATCCTCCTAACAAGATGTCATATAATCTAGTGGTAGATCTCAAAACTCAATTGTGAAATTATTTCCCAAAGAGGCAATGTTAATATTGCTCAAGCACAAACAGCAGAAAAACTCACCTTGAAGTCAGCATTTACAGATGATACAACCCAATCACTACTGCTTTTAATTATTTTATCAAGCTCATCTCTCATACTGAAAAGTTCCCAGCCATTTTGGATAATTGTGAAGTCCAATCGGTAGAAGAATGGATAGTACCACATCTGATTTTCTGTTGTGGAATTGAATCGAAACTTTCAAATGATACCAACAGATAAATAACTAAGTCAAATACAGCTTAGCTAGTTCCAATAACCCCTCCTCCTTCTTTTGCAAACACACATCAAGCAAGCCTCATGTAAATAAATTTGAAAAATGATTTCACTTTCATATTACTCAAATCAGTGAAATAAACAGGATAAATTTGCTTTTTGGCTACTGGATACAGAGCAAAGTTATTTCTCACAAGCTTTCATCTACTTCAAAGTATTATCATAAATATAGAACCTACTTAAAAGAAAGGTTAATGAGTAGTAGAAAAATATGATACCAATTCATATTAAGCATAATTCACTACCTAAAGTGGAAAGTGCTTCAATGGATGCAGCAACATTGGCTGCATTTTCAATGCCAGGTATCCTCAATTTAAAAGATGTGAAATCTTTGCAAATGATTGTTAGATTTCCAATAGCTCCAGACAGTTTCTTTTTTACATCTTCAATGGACATATACAATATCTGGAAACCAAAAGTCATTGTGAAGCACTTCATTGCTACTGATGGATGTAAATATAAAGAGGAATACAAGAATGGACTTTTTACATATGAAATGAAATATATATGAAATATGGATATATATATATATATATATATATATATATATATATATATATATATATATATATATATATATATATATATATATATATATATATATATATATATACTCAAACAGAGGAAAAGGCAGTAACAACACTTTCAGGAAATAGGCATCAGTTTGGTTGTTATGCACTTTTTATCATCAGTGCTGACTAGTTTCAGCCACTGGCCATAAACAGAGCAACTGAATGCGTTTGAGCTATATATGTGTTTTTATAGATATAAAATCAATTAAAGAAGAATTATTTGTTCATATTTTAGTAATTAAGAGTCATGTGATGATCATCATGTCATGTCATGTTCAAGTATATCAAATATGGACATAAATATAACATGAAATGATGTAGAGTATACATGAAATGAACTGAACTGGATTGATGTACATATAAAATAACAATGTTGCTTGCTCATCTCTAGGCAGAAGACAAATATTTCAAATCCAGATATAAATTTTCCACACTGCGTTTTTGAAAATGTTTATAGCATCTCTAAATTGACGGCTTAGCAATACATAAATTTGGAATTTCCAGGGCAAATTTCTTTAGCTATTACTTTAAATTCTACTGCCCTAATTGACGATTTTTTCTACTGATTGATTTGATTTTTCGTAGCCTCAAAGAAATAGGCTTACCAAGATTTCGTCGCTCTCGGATACTCTCGATGAGAAAATGAGGTGATGGCTTGTTAAGCACAGTGTCCCTTCAATCAGGTTTCCTCCCATTTTTCGTAAAATAACATTATCAACTCTTGTTGTTTTTATCAATTCAGCGAATTCCATTCCGTCTTTGCGTGGCTCTTTGTGCAGGCACAAAACGTCGTGGAAATCTTGCTGCTGCACAACGCAGTTCAGTCCATTACAATCTGAAGAATTCTCTATTCCATCACACAGATTGTGCGATGGAGTCAAACTGTTGATTGCATGCGCTATTATTTTATTTTTGCAATTTTCAATTCCTCACCAACTGACCACTGGATGGTTCCAGTTAGCGAGTTACTGAGCTAGCCGCAACAACTGTATAGTTACATGTATGCTTCCGTAATCAAAGAGTCCAATCAAGACAAAATCAGCTGTAGATATGCGCAAACGATTCTCGAAGGGCCATCTCTAAGGAAACAATTTATCTGTGAATTCACGTCTGACTTCCTAATGTTACTTCCCTCGGCTTCTCTTTTCCACCCTGTACCAACCTCGTTTCCAAACTACACTATTTCTTGGTATAGCGAAGTATAGGGAAGCATCGCTTCCAATATAGTAGCAGAATATACAGTCATCAAAAAACAGTGTAAACTATTCTTCATCTAATAAATCTGACTTTATTTGCCACAATACTTTTGGACGAATTCCAAAAAGTAACATTTGCCATTTTCCTAACATGAATTCAGGAATGCAGGAGTGTAACTGGGAAGGAGAATGTCTCGTATTGAGAGTTGTCCGCAAACTGGCCTAAGTGAACGGATTTGAAACGTGCTCAGTTGCTTTGCACAATGGAAGCCGAGTTGTACGACGAGTTTGGGAATTACATCGGACCTGATTTAGAAAGTGAAGAAGAGAGTGAAGGGGAAGGCATTGATGATGTTACGCTGGAAGATGGTGATGATGAAGACGATGATATGAGAGGTGATGGAGAAGCAGATGATGCCGAACCAGAAATGGCGGTTGTTCTGCATGAGGATAAAAAGTACTATCCAACTGCTGAAGAGGTAAGCTTTGTTTGCCAATCATCAATGTAGGCGCATTTTTCATTTCCTTTCATAGATTAATTTGTAGGAACATTGGAATTGTTAATTTCAAACCCCTAGTCTATTTACTTAAAGGCCATTGCTGCATGTCAATAACAATTTTATCCGAGTTATTTTTCCAGAAAGTATTTACATGATTCTTGTCTTCAAGGTTTATGGACCAGAAGTAGAAACACTAGTACAAGAGGAAGATGAACAGCCGCTGACAGAACCAATCATAAAGCCAGTGATAAAGCACAAGTTTGCATTAGTTGAACAGGAGTTGCCATCAACAGTATATAACATGGAGTTCCTCGCTGATCTTATGGATACGCCTGATCTGATAAGAAATGTTGCACTGGTGGGAAATTTGCATTCAGGCAAAACAACATTTGTAGATGCACTTTTTGAGCAGACACACCCAGATCTGCAGGCAAAAGATGGCAAAGATCTCTCTTATACAGACACCCTTGTGATAGAAAGAGAACGTCAACTAAGCATTAAGTCAACTCCAGTCACATTTGTTCTTCAAGACTGCAAAGACAAGTCTCATTTGGTGAATGTTTTTGACATTCCTGGACATGTCAATTTCTCTGATGAGATGACATCTGCTTTTAGGTTGTGTGATGGTGTGGTAGTTTTCATTGATGCAGCAGAAGGAGTCACAATGAACGTGGAAAGGGCATTGAAACATGCGGTAGAGGAACAAATAAAAGTTACTATTTGTATCAACAAAGTGGACAGACTTGTGCTAGAACTAAAGTTACCACCAGCAGATGCGTATTACAAACTTAGGCACATCATTGACGAAGTGAACTCTTTGTTGAGTATATACTCTGAAGGCACAGATGATATCATCATATCTCCATTACTTGGTAATGTGTGCTTTGCAAGCTCACAATACCGGTTCTGCTTCACATTGCAGTCATTTGCTAAGCTCTATTGTGATACCTATGGTGGTAATGTCAACTACATAGACTTTGCCAAGCGCCTTTGGGGAGATATCTACTTTAACCAGAAGACAAGAAAATTCACAAAGAAAGCACCATTGAATACTTCTCCTAAGAGCTTTGTGGAGTTTGTTTTAGAGCCGCTTTACAAATTGTTTGCTCAGGTAGTTGGTGATGTTGATACAACACTAGCAAAGGTGCTGGAAGAGCTGGGTATCAATTTGAGCAAGACAGAGCTAAAAATGAACATCAGACCATTGATGAGGCTTGTCTTTGCAAGATTTTTTGGTGAGTTTACTGGGTTTGTAGATATGATAGTCCGACACGTGCCATCTCCTTTGGCAGCTGCAGAAATTAAAGTCAACCATACTTACACAGGGCCAAAGGACTCAGAAATCACAGACTCAATGTTGTTTTGTGATCCAGAGGGCATTCTCATGGTTCATACAAGCAAGTTATATGCAACAGAAGATGGCGTTCAATTTCATGCATTTGGCCGTGTAATGGGTGGAACACTCCATGCTGGGCAGCAAGTGAAAGTCCTTGGGGAAGGTTACACAATTGATGATGAGGAGGATTCTAGAATCAGTCTTGTTGGGAGGCTATGGATAAATGAGGCTAGATATAAAGTTGAAGTGAATCGTGTTCCAGCTGGCAATTGGGTTCTTATAGAAGGCATAGATGAGCTCATTGTCAAAACAGCTACCATCACACAAATGAAAGGCTCAGAAGATGTGCATATTTTTAGGCCACTTAAATTCAATACAACTTCAGTTATCAAGGTTGCTGTAGAGCCTGTGAACCCATCAGAGTTACCAAAAATGTTAGATGGTTTGAGGAAAATCAATAAAAGTTACCCCCTTGTCACAACAAAAGTAGAGGAATCAGGAGAGCATATTATTTTGGGGACAGGTGAACTTTACATGGATTGTGTAATGCATGATTTGAGAAAGATGTACTCAGACATTGATATAAAAGTTGCTGATCCAGTTGTTACTTTTTGTGAAACTGTTGTTGAGACATCATCACTAAAATGTTTTGCAGAAACGCCAAACAAAAAAAACAAGCTTACAATGATTGCAGAACCATTGGAAAAAGGCCTTGCTGAAGATATTGAAGCTGGTAAAGTTAGAATCAATTGGGACAAGAAACGCCTTGGGGAATTTTTCCAAACAAAGTATGATTGGGACTTATTAGCAGCAAGGTCAATTTGGGCCTTTGGGCCTGATGCAGCTGGGCCAAATATCCTCGTTGATGATACCTTGCCCAGTGAAGTAGACAAGAGTTTACTCAATTCTGTCAGAGATTATATTGTTCAAGGTTTCCAGTGGGGTACAAGGGAAGGCCCTCTTTGTGATGAGCCAATCAGAAATGTCAAGTTCAAGATATTGGATGCTGGAATGGCAATGGAGCCAATCCACAGGGCAGGTGGCCAGATTATCCCTACATCTAGAAGAGTTGCGTATTCTGCATTTTTGCTTGCTACACCACGATTAATGGAGCCATATTTCTATGTAGAGGTACAGGCACCTGCTGATTGTGTTTCATCTGTGTATACAGTTCTCGCTAGAAGAAGAGGTCATGTTACTCAAGATGCTCCAATTCCAGGGTCTCCATTGTATACAATTAAAGCTTTTATACCAGCAATTGATTCGTTTGGTTTTGAAACTGATCTGCGCACACACACCCAAGGACAGGCATTCTCTCTTTCAGTCTTTCATCATTGGCAGATTGTGCCAGGTGACCCACTGGATAAGAGTATCATCATCCGCCCACTCGATGTGCAACCAGCCTCCCATTTAGCTAGAGAATTCATGATCAAAACAAGACGAAGAAAAGGCCTGAGTGAAGATGTGAATATTGATAAATTCTTTGATGATCCTATGTTGTTAGAACTTGCAAGGCAGGACGTTATTTTAAGTTACCCAATGTAAAAGGGTAGCAGTTTTTAAACTGATTCTGTGGAGGAGGAATCAATAATACATACATTACTTGGGACAGTTTCAGATAGCAACAAAGTCCATGTACAGTTTTGTATAGTCTTGATGAGATATGATATCATCTTACATTTTACTGGATGGTATTATTATGCTTGTAGCTAGCCATTGCAAAAATAGACATTACTTTCCGTTGTTTCCACACATAATTTCTAAGTTTCTAGCAGTTTTGTTTATGCTTGAAGAAATTGAACAAGTATTTTTGCTACAAAAGGAGTCATTGGTATTATAAATCTTCTGCTATTACCCCTCCTCCTCCTCCAATAAAAAGGAACTATTTGCATTTGTACTTTATCAGTGTGAACAAATGGAACCAAAATGTTGTAAACCTCATCCTGGTCAATGCACAGCTTTTTCACAGCCATATCCTTTGGGTTGTGATAAAGTGAACTGTGCAGGATAGAACTCAAGCTATTAATTCGTCATAGCATGTTAGAGCATTCAGATATTTAACCTAGCCTTGCTTCATGGCATTTCCTTTCATGTGCCTAGTAAACAGCTCCTCTTCTTAAGTTTCAAATTTTTTCTGACCCCCAGGCCTTATTAGAACCCCTTTTCATTAAATTTAGAGAAAATTACGTTTTGTTACAAACTTCTTATTTATATTCTATCTTTCTTAGTACTACTATGCCCACTTTTGAAGGCTATATATAGCACCTTTCAAGTATTCAAATCCTCACATCCAAACATTTGAAGGATTTTTTGTGTCATGGCAACCTGTTTTGTTCTTTTTGTCGCTTTATACTCAGTATAAGCTGTTTTTCAACTTCCAATCCCTGTTCACTTTAACCCCCCCCCATTTATCACAATTCGGAAACTTTTCTGACCCCCCTGTGTATTTGCACTTGAGAGTATTGGCAAGGCAAGAACATGACCTTGATTTGGTTGAGTTAAAAACAACAGAAACATTTCAATGAAGTTGCATGGAATATATGAATTTCATTGAAGAAAATTTCAGACTCTACTATAAATTGTTGCTACAAATTTTTAAATGATAGCTGGTGCTGAGAAACTTAATGACGTATAATAAAGAGGAGGAATTGAAGTTATGTTACATATAATGATTCACATCCAAGACTATTTTAGTTCAGTTGCCAGGTTTCAACTTCAATATGCCATCAAATAACATACAACAAAGCTAATAAATATCATTGCTAATATTTTTATATTGGGTCGCTAATATCAATACATCATCTTTTCATTGAAAAGTTTCATCCCGACGTCCTAAGACGGAAAGAAGAATTCTGGAATGTGTTATTATGAAAACATGCAAGGCTGTTTTTCAAAACTTTCTGGCGAAACGTTTCGGAACTGAGGGGTAAAAATACTAATATTTCAGGCGATCGCACACACCCGTGACCACGCGCGCGAATCAATCATCACTTACTTCCGACTTTCATGAGCAGCGTTTTGCCTGATGAAGAAGAATTGCTTTTGTGTTTATCGTTTAATCTACGGTAGCTTCCTTGTTTGAACGAATTTGTTTACTTAATTTTAACTTTGCTGCACTGTAAAATTCTTTGTTTCTAGACTTGATCTGATAAAACGTGTGTAAAGATTTTCCTAGCAGTGCGATCGCACGTGCAAAATCATTTGCATGCGCTAATCGCAAACGCGCAGTATTTTGCTCATGAGGCCTGGTACTGAAAATTGGACATTAGGTGTGTGTTAGAAAGAAAAGCCATTGAGTCTAACTGTAGTCCAGTGTCCAGTGAATAGTGTAGTAGTGTCCCTCATATCAGAAACAGAATTTAAGAAGGACAGACCCCGATTTTCAAGACAAGACCCTCCTTCATAAGATACTGGAGAAGATCTCAAACAATTCTTGGTTCGAACTCTCAAGTGCCAAATAAACAGGGGTCGTAAAAATTCCGAAATTTAATAAACGGGGGGTCGGAAGTTGTGAAAAAGCTTTGAATTAATATAGAAGGAAGGAAAGAACATAAACAGCTCATAAAGCATAAAACTAAATTATGTACAGCAGTACGCTATTTTGCCATGAAAATTGGGTGGAAATAGTACTAAGGAAATTAAATGAGCGGTTTGTAAAAAAGTAAGTTTCCCTAAGATTAATAAACGGAGGGGTCCTTATAAGGTCCGGGGGTTGGGAAAAAATCGAAAAATTAATAAGCGGGGGGCGTTTATTTGGCACCTGAGAGTATTGAAAAACTTGTGTCTGTACTAACCATTTGAAAAGCATAATATTACACTAATGATGTGGTAACCTCTTTGCTATTGCACTAAAGTCGTCGGTTTACACAGCACTACTTGGCTTATCAATGGTATACCATGCTTTTCTAATAAGAAGTTATCTCTGATTTGAAGTTTATACGCTTTTTAGTTTATAAGAAACTACTTTATAAGAAACCACTTTATGAGGAACCTAAATGTAGACGGCTTAAATTTTTAAGGAACTTATACTACTAATGGAGAAGAACCTACGGTTCAATTCCAAAAATTCCAAAAATTTTTATAACTGCACATAATTAAGAATTAGGAAGTCGGTTCCATTCATTTACAGCCGCAATTTATATAGATACATTTATGAGACTTCTTTCCTACCTTATTTGTACTTTTCATCTTGAGTTCTAGCCAAAATAAAAAATAAAATTCAGAATATTGATTTTTCCTTATGTTTGTACCGGTTTTATGGCACTATATGTGCAGTGAAAATTAAGGAACTATTACGGAACTTTTAGTACTAGAATTTGATAAAAAAAGAGGCCCAAAAATAAGGAACTTTTAGAACTAGGCCTTGAGTTAGGTTTCTTATAATATAAAGAGTGTATATCTGAAAAAGTTGTTTCTTATATGCGGCAGACTACCGTACATAAAATAAGTAGTGTGCACTAAGAATAAGATACAATTGGAAGGGTTAAACGTGAAGATAAATAAACGAGCTATATTTCGTTTTAACAGAATACCTACCCCAAATACCAAATCTAAATGTCATTAAACTGCGGAATTGGCTAAAACCTAACCGATCCCCCATCGCCTCGCTCATCTGCAAAAGTCGTAATTGATTTATCCTTTTGTGAGATGACATTTACAGAGGCAAGTTTCTCTGCACTGCTATCAACTTTGTGTCCCATTGCTTTCAACTCGGTTAGAACAGAATTTATACCAGCTTTCTTGAATGCTTTACCTGTAAAAACGAAAACATGATAAATCAAATTGCAAATACAATAAAACAAGGTAAATTCCAACAAAGAATTAGATGAAAAATACCCACAATCGACCCCAAAACAGCAGGACTATTTTGAAGGATACTCTTTTGAGTGCCTAATAGAAATCCCCGCTAATTACTTTTCAAAAAATTTTCCACCCAGGACATTCTTATTCCAGCCCCCCCCCCGTCTAGTAATTTTTAGGTAAGCTCTCACAAAAGGCAATTTCTAGATAAGGTTTTTTAGCATGCAAGCGAAATCTGTCAACTAGAAAATCACGTCTATCACATATGCTGTATTCTTTGGCATTGTTAGCATTTTCTGAAATGTCTTTCCATACCTCCCTCTATTAACTTTTGCGTCATTTTCAACCCCTCCACCCGTTTATTCCAGTCCCCCGTTTACTAAGTTTTTGGGGGTTTTTCTTGGAACCCCCCCTTCTATAAGGCATCCAAGTGTAGCATGTAGATTTCTCTGCTACTGATACTTCAAATTTCGGACAAAACTTCGGGGCAGGAAATTGCCCTTGCTATTTGATATCAAAAATTATTGTGAGTATCATAAAGCTGATAAAAATGACGGATAATTTGAATAGCTCCAAAAACTTTCCCAGAAATAAGACAAAGCATTGCAGCATCAAATGCATGCTTAATGAGCTGTTCAGGTCAATAATTGGAGGGGAGCTACACTTGGAATAAAGATAGTACTGTATTTTCTGTCATCTGTTTCAATTGCTGTTTTGAGCATATTCTTTAAGTAGACAAGCTCAACAGAGATCTAAGAAAGCTTTTTCTTCATCATCCAAGATGCCAAAAAATTTTAATCATTGTATAGCAGAGATAACCAAATACAAATTCATCGCCTTAGCTTCGTTTACAAAGTAAGAAATGTTCCTACTGCAATGAAATTGAGGGTGGAAAGTCTTCAATCTTAGTCAGTGGAGGGGGTGATTACTCGGACATTGTAGGGTACGAAGATGATTGAAGGGCTTCTAGTGAACATGAAAAATGAGCAATCAGGGTGTCTGCCGTGTTAGGGAAATCCACTCCCTTATAAATATGTCAGGGAAATGTCAGGAAAATTTTGTCCTTTTTGCAAATTCAGAGAACTGTCAGGGACATCTGACCCCTTCCACTGACATCTACGTAAATCATCACTTTCATCCTTGTGTCCTAATCTATTCTGTGAAATACATATGGCTGAAAGGTCAAAGGATTAACAGAGTTAACATGTCTCGAACTTGTGATGTAATATTTCTTCTTTGCTTGGCCTGGCAGTTTGACACGTGGTTCGTTTGTGAGGTACTCAGTTCCTATCATTTTTCTTCTATTGGATGACACATTCAAATATGTCAGGGAAAAAGGGATATTTGTCAGGGAAATGTCAGGAAAATCCATCTTCCAAATTTGGGAGACACCTTGACAATCTACTGACAAATAAGGAACATATTGATTCAAATACTCGCATTGCATAGAATTGCATCAAAAGGAATAATTCACCTTCTGCGTAGAGAACATCTGGAAAAAGTTGTGTGTGAATTCGCGGTCTTCTAACAGCTTGATCAGCAGTTAAATGATATTTAACCAAATCGATAAGAACTGCAAATGAATTTGACTCATTTAACTCAATAACTTGGCCTACTGCAGCATAAACAAACGAACATTTCAAGACATATTTAACAAATATCTACAGATAAAAATGCTAATTTCTAGTTACCGCAAAACAATGACACGCAAAGAGATAATCCAGGTGCTACTGAGGAAAATGAAAACAAGTTGAGATAAAAGCTTATACACTCTTTTCGATAAGAACCAGTAGAATTGAGCTTCTGGCTGACTGTTCTTAAATTTCCTGAAATTTTGAGGCTAAATTGTTCCTAACTTGTTCTTAAATTAGTAGCGTGTAGGACATTTAGAAATACATGGATAGACAATATGCAAGACAACAATGGGTGTTTTAATTGACTGAGAGCGAAATGCTAGAACTAAGATGGTCTCTCTTGAATTTCAATGTTTATTATTGAAAAGTCTACAAACTGTTATAAATAGACAAAGTTGGTACAGTACCTAGTTTCGCTAAGAGCAACTAATTTGCGAAAATGGAAAACAAAGTCTCAAGGCTGTCCATTCTCCTCAGGTTAACAAGGAAAGGGCATTTCTTGTCCATTTGTTAGTGGAAAGCTTCTGGGTCGTTTTCCAAAAATACATTATGACAAGGCTTCATGCCCAGCCTTGTTCTTAATTTGTTAATTTTCCACCAAATTTGAGGCTCGTATTCTTATAAAAAAAAAGAGTGTAAGGAAGGTGGAAGGAAATATTTCAAAATACAATGATATTTATAAGGAATATAGACATAGTACTGCCACAGGCGAACAGCAAAAACTTCTTGAAACTATTCCAATGCAAAAGTTCTCGTAACTTTACCGTAAAATGGTTGCTAATACCTTGGATGGTTGCTGTGATTGACTTTGCTCCTCCGCTTGCACCAACCACATATTGGTCACTGCATGGTTTCTTATAAAAATATTAAATTTGATTAAGTCTGGTATGTAGAGTAGATGCTATTATGAATGAACAATTTTTAAACAATTACAAATTTGTAAGGAGAGTAGCTCATTCAGCTATGGCTGTTTTCAAGAGACCCTGCGTCTGTCTACTTGTCTACAATACTGAAACAAAGAAATACATAAAATCAAAATTAATTTACAAAGTCTAAAACTATTTCACAATATATGCAGATATTGAAAGTTATAATGTCCAACAATGTTGGAGATCAATGTTTATAATGATTTTTTAAAGGATGAATTCATCAGATACATCAAGTACATAAGGGAAATTTGAACTTTTCTCGAGGTCTAAGCACCAAGCAAAATTGTTCAATGCCTCAATAAATCAACTAACTCTTACCTTTTGTTTCCCATACAACGACTAAAAGAGTAATTAATACTCTAAAGAAATGAAAAATCAGTTGTCTATAGTATTACAGAGAAACACACCTTCTTGTTGAAAGTAATGAGCGGCGAGGCGGCAGATAACGGGCGTTTTCCAGGTGCTATGTAATTTGCCTTGAAAAGAAAGCCAAACTATTAAGAAGATGAAAAACGATGGACAAAGAGTCAACGAAAAAGCTGGCAAAGTATCTATAGAGAGAGGGGGTGAGGTGGGGTTGGAGGCAGAGAGATGGAACATTCTAAAGATCTGACCTGAATTAGAGCTGTTATTTTGGAATATAACTGGAATCAAATTGGAGATGTACAATTGATTTGGATAATTTCCTTCACATTCCTAGAAAATGGCATTCCCAGTTGTTTCTGGAATTCAGGAAAATTTTAAGTGGCTGGCAAAAACTGGAAACTGATTCGCAATTTGCTAATTGTAATCGCTGATTTGATCCCTGCATAGTACCATAAGGAATATGTAGCAGGGCCAAGACTGTGGATAGAGGATGAGGGTTATTTCGTTGGTGAGAAAACAGTGGGTTTTAGCTCAGACTGAAAATGAAGCAATACGTCTACATAAGAATACGTTTACTAATGTATGACAATATAACAGCGACCAGGGCCACCGAGAGGGGGGCAGGGGGAAAATTCCCGCAGGGTCACAAGCTCCAAAGGGCCTCATAACACCCAATGCTTCAAGGTCTGCGGGGCCTCATAAAGTAAACCAGCAGTAATTTCCCAAAGTTAATTTCTAGACCCTGAAAATTTTCTGTCGCTTCGCTCGCAGGGGGCCTTCGTATTCATATTCATATTATTTTTACACAAATAACCGTTCAGCTATATTAAAATAAACTAAACGATACATCATAATAATTTAAGTACATCATAATGGTCTATTCCAACATCATAAAAAAATTACAATAAATCTTAAGCTGGTCTACCAGGGGGTCGTGTATGATTTATTTTCAGCTCATCAAATACATTTTCAATTGTTTTTTGAAGTAACAGAGAGTGGGAAGTTCCCTAATGCTTAAGGGGATTTCATTCCAGATTTTAGGAGTTGAGTATGAAAATCCTTTCTTGGCATACTCTAGATTATACTTAGGAATCTGGAAATTTTTACAGAATCGTGTATTGTATATGGAGTAATGGGACCTCAGGTGGTACTTGTTCCATAGATTTTCTGGATATAGCTTGCTAAAGATCTTATAAACCATAACGCAACGATTCAATGCAATAAACTGTTCCACTGCAAGGAATTTTGGTGTCCAGTTGTCTTCTATCCTGGACGTATGAATCATAGAAACAGCTCTGTCTTGGGGACGTAGAAGAGATTCTATTTGCCATTCTCATTTCCCTCGCGGCCTCAGAACTCTCTTGGCGGCCTGGACAGCGATAATGTTTTTTTGCTCTGCAAAGCAACAATAAAAAACGCCCACTGCTCCCTAGTGTGTTGATAAGAATGACAGAAGATGCAAAGAGAAGCTTAGTAACCTTCGAAGGTGGAATGCCATCGCGGTCACTGAAACCAGGTGAGGAAAAACTGCTCATTCCATTGTTGAGGATAACTCCAGATTTGGTGACCAATCCAGAGCCAAATGCACCACCGATTGTGCTAGAATAAAAAATTTAATAAAAAAATATTTTAATTGAGTTGAAACTTAATCAATCTATTTTAATCTCGATATTTAGTTGCTCTAAAAACGTTGGATATGAATGACAAGGAGAGGCTATCAATACATACCTTACAACAGAAACGAGGTCACCGTTCGTTCCCAAGACAACGGCATTGGCTGTTCCCTTGGTTTTCGCTGCGGAGGAGAATGGTCCATAATGTGAAGGGGGATAAGTTTGCTTAGCAGAGATGTTCTTCCCGAGCTCCACCGCAGTTTCAATGCTAGAAAAGAACACCATCGTATTTACAAAAGCAAATCTAGTTAAAGCACTGCAAATGATTGAGTGTTGGAAAGGCCGTGCCAACTTACAGTAAAGATCCGTCTCCATTTAATTCGGATTTCGAATGCGAACTCAGTGTTCTCTGTTCGCATCCGAACGTTCACAAATCGTATCCGAACGTTCGCATCCGAAATTGATGTATTCGGGTGTTTTGTTGTCATCCAAACGTTCGCATGCGAACCAAAAGCTCCCGGGTGAAATCAGCAAATCAAGATTCAACCCCCACTGAAGCGAGACGCATGTTGACGTATTCCGTTGGTTGAGATTAAAGGATGATGACAGAATATGGTTCTTCGGAACAATAAACTATGCTTTTTAATGACAACAGACTGCGTCCGACCAGCTTTTTCAGTGTGTATCAGATTTGGAGTTTGCAATTCGTTATGCGAACTGCGAAGTCCGAAATCCGAATTAAGTGGAGATGGGCATGAACAGAACTTTGTTGATGTAATAACAGTGTTGAGCATCGGGTTCATAAAACTAGGATGAGATGAAATTTGATCAGCATTGAAATATGTAATACTATACACAGTGCTCATACGCAGCCCACCAAACATCTTCCCCAGATATTTCCTGATTTTCCCCGTGAAAATGAAGGCGTTTTTCCTGACTGAATATCAGAAATGCATAATATCTTTCCAGAGCAGCCGGTGTTACAAATGGTACAACTGACCCAGCTTCTAAAACTAAAATATCAATGCTGTACTTAGTCACTAACTGATTTGCAACAAAGAACTAATGTGCATGGGTGATAAAAATTTACTGACTTTTTTTAAGTTTCAGTAAGATTCTATGACTTTTCTTGACTGTCCTTAAAAACACAGTTTTTCCGGATTGTTCCTGACCGTATACGTCCGGTCTACAAATAGTTATAATTCTTTTCAAATTACTACCAGCCTTCAGCATACAATCCTACTTTCGATCACAAGACACCTCTCACCTCAACATCTTTTTCACTACTTCTTGGACACTTGGCTCAAATTTTGGATCACCGAGCTCTGTTCTCTCAGCAAAGACAAACTTGAAAGCCTGGAAGGAAAAATGCATACATAATTGCAAAGACACACAAAGCACTGCAGCATGAGTGGCTACCACAAGACATGAAGAAAACACAATATTTTTATATTTTTCTGGTTTAGGGCCTAGAATTATTCTTAAATTATTCTTAAGTGTCAAAGGCATAGCTTAATCTGAAAATCACAGGGTTCAAATCTTTGATTATGTCTTACTTCATCATGAAGTGAAACAAAAGTGGAGAGAATAGTAAATATTGCATCGATAGTGCAAAAGTTAATCTGAAAACAGTACTTTAACTCGAATACAAAAACGCTAAGTCTTGGTGAAGCTCGGGCCTTGCATTTATTTTAAAATTACTTTTAAACTTCAGCGATTCTGACCCTTAATATTCTTTAAACTTATTCCTACAAAAAGAAAAGTGTGCATATGAGTTCTCATCTGCTACTTCAAGACACTCTAATTGACTTGTTGTGACCTCTGACAGTTACGGCCTATGGCCTATATACAATGACCTATGACCTATATGCAATGACCTATGACCTATATTTAATGACCTATGACCTGAATAGACTTCGGTACCTTATAACAGATCAATTAGTTGATGAAAACAATAATGTTATGATGGAAATATGATCTGAAATAAGGAGATAACAGCTATAACTGAGAAATATTCAAACTCAGTCACGATGATTTCACTGCTGACAATTTACAATGACTTCAATGAG
>WIPJ01001474.1:133824-157740 GCA_018155075.1 Cassiopea andromeda
CACATCCCAGCCAGCTGCAGTGAATCGGAATGGGCTGGATTTGCAACGTCATCAGCAAATGTTTGGTAGAACCATATATATTGCTCACCCACCGTAAGCTACATTAAGAAAGTAGCTCAATTCTTCTATTTTTCTTGCAAGTTAAGGTTTTATTGTAAATTTGCAAGTCTTTTGTTTTTAGTGCATTGAATTGCATTGAAGGGCCCCCCTCCCAATAGTTTAATAAATATTTTTTTTAACTTGGGGCTTCGGTTGCTAGGTAGGAACGAAATCACAGGGATAACTTCTTCCTTATTAACACGGGTTGGAATCCAAACATAGAAGCACTGCTTGATGAAAAAGTCTATTCCATGAAGTAAATTGTAAACAAATGCTAATGAAGAACTGTAGGTGCTCTGACAGAGCTTTGCAGTCAATGTTGAGCTTGTAATTACGTCTATGAATATCTGAGAATGTCAATCATTTATTCGGTTTTTTCAGCTTTTCTATTGACAATCAAAGTAAAGGTAGTCCCGTATACTTTCGTACGTAGGGGAGTGCCTGCTAGAGAGGACACTTATCCTGAGCCATCGGCATGTGAGGTAGGGTGGCCAGTTCCTTTCCTCGCCGCCTTTATCTCCCCAGTGTTGCCACCAGGTACCCATTTGCTGCTGGGTGAACAGTAAGCAAGCGTTTAGTCAGGGCATCGAGTCGGACTCGAACCGTAGAACTTCCGCATGTGAGGCATGCGCTCTAACGACTATGCTACCTCGCTCATTTTTGACAATTACAGTTAGAGAAATTTCTCGTCCTGCCAAGTAGGAGAAGCAGGACTCTTAGCTTCGCAGGTGAATACCGAGCTTCCTGTGTTATAAATTTTATTTGCAAAATAACACACTCTTTCTTCGGAGATTATCAATTTACTAATAAAAGAATATTCATCAAAAATTGTAAATATGTATCCATTTATAAGTATGTGCAAGATGCAGTTTCTTATGTCACACCAAATACACTGCTTTGTTATATAAAAATTATTCATAAGACTACAAGTCTTAAATTTGGTGGAAAATTAAGAAAAAATTAAGAACAAGGCTGAAACTGGAGCCTCGTCGTAAAATGCATTTTTGGAAAACGATGCAGTAGCTTTCCATCAACAAATGGACAAGAAATTTTCCTTACTTGTTAACCCGAGGAGAATTGCCAGCCTTGACATTTTCTGTCTTCCATGCTCGCAAATTAGCTGCTCTTAGCGAAACTAGGTATTGCACTATAATTGTTTGTAAACTTTTTCAGTAAAATACATTAATATTCAAGATAGACCATCTGGTTGTAACATTTCGCTCTCAATCGATCAAAACATCCAATGTTGTTTTGTATGTTGTCTTTCTGTGTATTTCTAAATGGCCTACATACTAATAATTTAAGAACAAATTAAGAATAATTTGGGAAATTTTAAGAGCAGCCAGTCTGAACCTCAATTTTACTGGTTAAGAAGAGTTCACATAGCAAGTTAAAGCAACACGAAGATTTTCATGTGGTACCTGCCTATTTTACTCAAGATTTCAACCGACGTCTGTACAACTACAGCTTGCGCATCCATGAACAATTTCATATTTCGTTGAAAAAGTTAATTAAGTGGCAAAAGAATAACTTTTTTAGAATAACGTCAGAGAAAGGCAAAGAAAATGAGTACAGGAATTATAAGAAATAATTGCAAACATGAACGAAAGCTAAAGTATATCATCTTAAAATATTTCAAGCTCTTTCTAAGCGGTAATTGATTAATCATTGAATTACTCTTAATCAGCATAAGTCCCAAAGTTTTGTCTTGAGCTTACAAATATCCACCAAACCAATATTGCGTTGTTGCATTCGGCCCAGATGTGCATCTAAACTTTGGATTGGTGATTCCCTGGTAGCCAAAGTTGTCCTCGCTTGAAACTGCACCAAGGCGCCCACGATACTGGCATTTCGCGAGAGAGCTGTCGGTATGAAGTAAGTATGAATTTTTCGACTGCCAAAAGGGAACAGTTGTATAATAGCCAATATTGCCACGTATATTGATATACTCAACCTTTTGGCACGTTCCAGCTCCAAGGAAAGTAGAAATATCAAATTCCTTGAACTTTCCTCGAACGTAGTCTTTGTAGTCAACGCCGAAATGTTCAAAGCTACAAGTGGAACGCCAATGAGTGGACTGGAGCTTAAGTGCAGCCATCTTTGTTTTGGGAAGTCGGTAGATGGTCCAGTTTGGAGTTTTATCATTCACCGGAGCATCCTCTGGTAAAGCTTTTGTGTAGAAAGCAGGAACATTATTATTTTCCATTGCCCATGACATCACAAGTGTCCAAGCTGAACCAGGCTCTGAAGTAAAATCACAATAAACAGTTAAGGTTTCGCCATTTTTGAAAGCAATTGAGTAATAACCATTCTTCTCGACTCCATCTTTCAAGTAACTCAAACAAGATGTTGGTATTGATATGGTTGGTTTGCAGATTGCAAATGGGACCACAAAGATTGCATATACATTGATGAGTATAACTGTCAATGACTGCATTGTTGTTAACCACGAATTCCCTACTTTTTGGCTCCGAGAGACGTTCTGCCCTCTGTTCTACTTGCACTTTACCAACTAGGATGTAAATGACGCGTATATATGACATTGGTGTTGATGCAGCATTCAGGTCGATCCTAGTGAGCGAAATAACTCCGACCAAAATTGAGAAATCGGTCATACGGTCGGTGCTTTCCAGGGACGAATACATTTTCGGATTTTAGCTTACAAAAGCAATTGCGGGGAGTAACGGTGTGTTCGTTCACGAATGATATGAATCGTTCATTCGTTCGTTCACGAACGACCATTGATGGCAATAGCAACAAGCTGTTCCTTATTTCTATTAGAAACCGTCATGCCTCTGTTTTGTTATATTACTTGGTCATTAAATCTTAACTAGTGCATTTTGTCAGAGTGAGTTCAAACCTTCACATGAGCAACAAGCAGGGGTGTAGAGCTGGGGGCTCAAGGGGTTCAGTCCCCATAGTTATTTTTTTCTTCTTTTGGGCGGCTAGAGCCTCCCTAGTTATTCCAAGCAAACACTGATTCAGAGCAACAAATGAGAAGGCTTTGAGATTTTCGTTCATGTTCCTAGAATAATCAATACCACCATGACACTTTTTCTAAAGAGAAATTCTTCCAACGGCTTCCTTTATGTTGAACTTCGTCATAACATTAAACCATCTTTTCAACTTTCTTCAGGAGTGGAAATTGTGTGAAACCCCCTTTCCCCAACAGATACAACCGCTCAATTTGCAGGGCAATTGAATCTTTTTGCAGGGTGATACTACCTCGCCACATCGGAATTTCAGTGCAAATTCTGGCGTAGACTATCCTTCTTTGGGGGCACTAGCGTGAGATTTTGTTTCTTGCCTTGGACTATACGACAGTAAAAGCATGAATCATCGTAACTTCTTTGTATTTCGTTTTCAAGTTAAAGGATTAATCTTTGCTCTGGGAACAGATATCAATTGTGATAGCAGTCTTCATACCATGCTTCAAAAGGGCGTTTTCTGACGTTCTAGAGGGCATAGCTCTGACAAAACTTTTTCAGATGCTTCAGATAAAACTATGCCCCAGACCCCATCCTTGACCCCTCCACTTCTACATTACTCCTGTGTTGTGAAATGCCATAGGGGGTTTGTGTGCCTCCATTTTCAATGGCACTAGGAGCTTCTGGCAAATCGGTTAATTTATCTCCACCGTGAATTACACTTGGCACAAACAGAAGTAGGTACAAAATTTTTCATAGTTGACAAAGACGACATTTTATCTACCATTTGCTATTGCTGGAATGGTATTCTTTGCAATCTCTTATCAAAGTATAGATGCAACTATCGCAGGGCAATATCCAACGTCTAATTGAAAGTATAGATGTTACGCCCCTGACCTTCGTTTATGTAAGTTTCACACTGGGGAGCTAGCCTCTGTTTAGGTTAAATGATAATGCCAATTGTCAAGCAGCCTCGTTTTGGAATACAAACATAGCCTCGCTTTGAAATACATGAATTCATGCATGAGCCTTCCCTTATTAATTAATTTAGCTCTACAGCACTTGCAACACGGTAGGCCGAAGATCAGTATCACCCGCACTTTACATATCCACAGAAAACAAAATACTAGAGCAATACCATTGTTGTATCTTTGAATTAAAAGCTATATCGGCATAAATCTCCTTACCAGCGACTATATGTTGTCCAATTTTATCCTCACACGGGGCACCAGATGTTATATTTAGGGAGATGCTTGGGTCTTGGCTCTACTTAATTTCTATCCCTAAATTGTAATATAGAGGAGAGCGTGAGTTCTCTTGTAGTGATATCAAAAATCTCTAAAAAGGCTGTTTAAAACTTACAAATTTTTCTTTTCAACATGGCAACTATCGTCAGGGTGACTTTCATCTACTTCAGCTACTTCTACTTCTTCGACGACAACTAACTTTACGATAAAACTAAGCTACTTTATAATACTCAATTCAAAAGATGGTGCACTATAAAAAATATCCAATAGTAACGTAAAGTCCATAAATTGCCCAATAGACATTGTTTTAGTTCTCTTTGCACAATCATCGTGCAATGTTCCTTATTCAGTTCTGCTGATGACGTATTCTGTTGATGTGGAGGAGCCATGCTATAAAACACCATTATATAGTATATATCTCTATGCTACCAAGCTAATTGTACTGTACTATGCATATTTCAATATAATAGGCCTTTACTGCCTGTATTCGCAGTTCTTCAGTCCTGGAGGTACCTCAGAAAGCTACTTTTTCAGAAGATTCAATGGCCTCCAAAGCTAACAACCCCAATGCCTAAAATTACAGGCACATTTTGTTAAAGATACGAGATTGCATTGGACTTTGCGAAACATAAATATACATCAACTTTGACTTTCGCATACTCACAGTTTGAAGGACACTTGATTTTAATGCTGCTGTTTTCCATGCTTTGCGAGCAACTGTCTGGCGATGATACGAATAGACAGTTTACTTTTGTGACCTTTCATACATAATTGTGGCTTTTCGCCTTCCCCACGCCTCCCCAGTCAGAATATCGCTGCTGTCTGATCTAGTGTTCATTTATCAGTGCAGTAAACTCTTTATGTACGAATAACGGTTATAAGGATTATTATTATAGAATTTTGAGGCTCAAAATCGCTGAAATTTAAGGTTAAGAATAATGTGAGGCTCAAGCTTCATCAAGACATAAGTCATAAGACATAAGACATAAGTCATAAGACGTAAGACATAAGACAAAAAACTCTTAAGACATAAGAGTTTTTTACCCTAGTTATAGTACTACTTTCAGATGTACTTTTGCATTATCGATAAAAAATATAAACTCTTGTTTAGTTTTATGGACAACATCAACAAAGATTGGAATTTATTCCTTAAGCGTTTAGATGAAGTTACACCCTTGATATTTAGGAATAATCTAAGAATAATTCTAGGCTCAAAATCAGAAAAAGTTAAAAATATTCTTATAAAAAGGAAAGTTTATTGATAAAGTGTAAATTTTTCTTCGAAGCAAATAACAGAACTATTCTTTTCCCCAAACTTAACTACACGTAAAATTGTTAGAGAATAACAGATGTAAAACTGGTAGAGGGCAGCCAACATAAGATTTTGAACATAGATAAATCGAATTTTAAACACATATACACTTATCAACTTTCTTAGGTCTAAAAAATCCACTACTAAAAGTTCCTTAACTAGTGTCCTAATTTCTTGACAGAAACTCAACTTATTATTTGAAAGTCGAACACTTCTGGATGGATTTAAACGCTCACCGTCACGAAAAATGTCCAAGAAGATCAATATCGCAGGTTGCAATCTTTTCCAAACAAAAATCATATAAATTAGCGAATGGAAACGAGTCAATGTACTCTTTTAAAGACAAATTGACATTGTACAGTTTCTTAATCTTCTTGGGCGAAGTACTAGAGTTTCTTAATTTTTTGACCAGCCTCGTACTCGTTTCTTATAAGCCAGTTTCTTATAAAAGAGGTGTACTTGAATGTGGAAGAGCAAGCAGGGGTGATATCTAGGGAGGCTTAGCCCCCCTAAGAATTCTTGCGTTGGCCTTGCTTTTCAAAGTGTATTGATCTTGCTTCTAAAGTGTTTTGTATTGCTATGATTAATCATTCACTGGTATATTGTAATTGAGACATTTCTAATTGTTTATTATACTCTATAAGTACTAAACAAAAGTATCATATCTGCATCTTTGAGAAAATGGGCGTAGTTGCAGCTAGGTCACACCCAAAATATAGGCGTGGTTGCTCCTAGAGCCCCCTTGTTAAAATTGTTAGAAATCACCACTGAGGGCAAGGAAGGCAAAACAGGGACATCGAATTAGGCAGTGTATCATAAACTAAGTCGTTGAATACACTCCCTAAGTTGATGTCCCTGTTTTACTTACATTGCTATCATCCACAGAAGTGAATTCAGCTTGAAGTGGGCTTCAAAATACCAAACTGTCGTAGAAATGAATCGGTAAGTCAAAGCAATGTTTTCCGAAAACCGAGATCGCAGTTTTCGTCATGTGTTATTTCGCTTATTGGTATCGGTCCTCTACCCGGTATTCACCACAACTGGAATGAATTCTTCCGAAATACTAAGGATAGACCAGGAAGCTAATGATATTATTGCTTCCTGTTCTGCCTAGGGGTTATCCGTAAAGGCCATAAAGCCCTGTTAACGGGCGCCGACCACATGGGGGCTTGAGCCACCCCTAGTCAGTGCTACGGGGGGGACTGAGTCCCTCTGAAAACTTGGTAGATAGAACAGTTTTTGGCTGTCCATATCACAGAAGCCCAAGAACTGACGTGATAATGATGCTACATTGACACTTCTATCCGTAGGCGGACTTACTGGGGGTGCAGCCCCCCTCAATAATTTTGCTCCATTGGGAAATTCTGCAATATCTCGTACCATTTGGTAATTGAAACAGACATGAAAATCTAAGATAGGGTTTAATGTACCGAACCACCCAAGTCGAAAAATTCCGATTAGGACATGCAGTCCTTCTCTGACTAGAGATTAATTAATCAAAAGCATACTGTTTGTCCTACTTTCCAAAAGACGTTCCCGCCATTCTAGAGGGAGAAAACTGAAATGAAAAGTTTTTGCTCACTCCTCTCGCTTGTTTATAACCTGCTTCTTCTCGTTAAATAGAGCCTTTCTTTTATAGCATATAAAATTTGCAATTTTGCACGAATTTAAAGGAAAATTAGTTTTGCCCACAGTTAAAAATGTCCATGCTTTGTACTGTTACATGACTTGCTGTTGGCCAGCCCTGACTACCACTCGGTAAACTTCAAGATTTTTACTGCCTACACCCCCCAAATTATCATATCTTAAGTCCATCCCTGCTTCTGTTGTACAACTATATATTTGTTCTGTTTGTTGGGGTAGCTCTTTTTCTGCTATCTACACTTAAATATAATTGTTTATTGGATAACTGATTTGTTAACAGACAGAAAAGAGCCAATTCCTTTAACAATATGTTATATAACATATCGCTACAAAATGTATTAATGGTAGGGAATTTTCAAAATTTTCCACTTTGAGCCCCCCTGGGAAAAATCAAAAATTGGTACACAAAATATTTTGGGAGTGTTTTAGATGCGATAAGGAAGGAGAAACGATAAGTCGAGCGTGGCAGCAATTACCTCATCTGCATATAGGAATACACTGCGCTAATCTAACTGCAAAACAACATCATTCATTAGTAAACTGACTAAGAATGGGCCTAACACTGAGCCTTGAAGTACTACACAAACAATTTTGATTCAGCATCTGATATTATTCTGTCACTTTCAACAAATTGTTTTCTGAATAAGTAGCCTTCAAGCCATGTGAGTTGTCTTCCAATTATACCAAAAGTTGGCATCTTTGATAGGATGGATATTCACCACAACAAGAATCGATTCATCTGAAAGACGAGGGCCGCCGTCACACAATACTATCTTGTGCTAACCGTATACTTTAATCCACAAAGGTCATTATATTAGGTACACATGAGAGATTTTAGCGCCTAGTTTATACCTCAAGCCACTGCCGTGCCATTCTTTCCACGTTCTGCTGATGCTGTGCCATTCCATGGATTTGTAAATGCCATTCCCCTGCCGTGCCAGCGAATGAATTTTGCATTTTGGTGAATTTCTCTTATTCAGTTAGGCAACCTATAAAAGACTCTTTCCATACTCACTCCAAGCATCTCCAAGCAAGGAGTTCTCACTTTTAAACTTCCCCTACTTTCCTGTGGCTACATTGTTCCTGTAAGAATGCCGTAAATCTTAAAATTGACCACCCCTCCCCCAATCGACTAAGCTTCTTTCGAATACCCCTACTCTTGATATATGACTAAAAAGTTACGGCTCCTTTGGTGATTTATAGAGCTACCAAAAAATAGCATTCAATAAGCAGTAAGTTGCATACAAGTGATTTGTCACTGCCTAATAAATATATTCATTAAAAACACCCTATCTTCATCCCATGACCTTAGAAACACTGACTCTGATTTACAGATACCAAAGAAAAACCTTTGGACAATAACTCAAGCACTAAATCATGAAATTGATGTCTTTCAAAGAATCCTGCTAAGAAAGATCATGAAAATCAAATGGCAAGATCATATATCAAATGAAAACTTATATACTATGACAAATCAACATCCATGGAGTAAAGCTATTAAAAAGAGAAGATTTAGCTGGTTTGGACATCTTGCTAGACTTCCAGTAGAAACACCAGTCAGAAAAGCTTTAACAGAATTCAGAAGACCAGTTAGAAAACCTAAAGGAAAGCAAAAAACTACCTGGTATCAAATGATGAAAAAAGAATTGCATGCCATAGAAGTAGATATAGATGTAGAAGTAGAAAATCTCGGTGGTGGTGGTGGTGGTGGTGGTGGTGGTGGTAATATCACACAATATACTCAAAATCGAGTTACCTTGAAAACATTAATGAGTCGCGCAATGTCTTTTTAGACGGAAAAGCGTGCCAGAAGAAGAATAAGAAAGAAAAAACACATGGACAGAAATGTTTCTGGTATAGGAGTGCTAAAGTTTGGAATAGTTTATCGAGGCATGCAAAACAGACACCCTCTATAAGACGTTTTAAATTTTATGCAATAATTAATTAGTTTAATACTTGAGTTTTTCTTTTTCCTAGTTTGTATGTTCTTAAAACGAAATTTTATTAATTTTTGTTCTCATGGTGTTTTATTGCTAAGTTTAATTTTTGATCATGTTCTTAACACCCTTCTAGGTTCACTCTACTTGTTTTAGATATTGCATGTTTATTTTACCATGGATGATCTTATCAATCAGGAAATCAAAACTATAATAAGTTGGCACCTCAATATTTGATCGACCTCTTTACAATAAAATACCAACGACTGCACCATGGTTTTGCACGAATTATCTGCATTTAGTTGGGCAAATACAGTCTTCTCACGACTTAGCCATGTGATTCACGTTCTTTCAGACATTCTTATAAAATAAGAGTTTAGGAATCCTGAATAAAAAAATATAATCTAGGTATAAAATTCTCACGGCTTGAGGCCTAAACCCCAATATTTTTGGTACAGAAGAAGGTCGCAATGATTCTATCCAACACAGTCAGAATGCTGGGGATATCACATCTCACAGTCCCTCCCTCCCAACGACTTCTCGTGGGAAATCAGGCTCTCTTCTTAGTAATTTCAATTAGCAAGGATAAAGGGTTTGTCCACCAAATCTGCTGTTTTCTACCCAGAAAAGGTGCATCTCTATTCAAAAAGGCATTTTCCCTAAGATTTAAAGGGTGCGACTCTAAAATTTGTCTTAAAGCCCGCTGGAACGCGCCCCTCAAGGGGGATGCGATGCAATGCTAGAGGGGACTCGTATGATCCTGAGGAACAGGTAAATATATAAAATTTTTATAGACAATCGTCTTATTTATATCGAGTGCGGGGCGTGAAATATTTACTCTTTCCAACGGGAGGCCTTTCAAAATATGATTGAGATGCACTGGTGACGCTGCATCGTTTGTTACTTGGACAATGAGAAGGAGCTATAAAACAAAAGTCAACAACAAGCAACAGTGGTCAGTAAATGGCGGGTGAGATTAGCTGCGAAGTTAGAGAAGAGCTCTGTTTTGCGATGTCTCTTACGTTATTTCAACATATCAATGTTGCTTTACTGACCTTTACTTTCAGAGAGATATTGTGCTACGGTGTCACAGCGTCCCTATAAAATTATGGTAAGATTTAAACTGTATAGCTAGCTCTAGCCGGTTTGTCGAAGCAAACTCTTTACAAAACCGGACTGCAGAGTCCTTCACATTTATCTAAGATCTTGATTGTGCACAACAAAACTGTAAGGTATGCAGGTGTGCACTTGAAAATTGTGTAATTCAAGTGTGCAATTTGAGAAATGGAAACTCTGACTGTGCATTTATTCAACTTTCTGATCTGGATGTTGTGCCAAACGAGCTTCAATTTAGATACAAAGTTAATGCTCAACATTGTAAGTTGAGAATTTCTTGTGCCAGTTATCAAATATATGAATTCCAAGCAGAATCTTCTAAAGTACCCATTTTGCCTCACCTATTCTACACTTCACCACACCTTTTTTGAAGGTGTGCATGTGGCTTTTGCAATAAACAGGTAAGGCAGTTTTGTACCTACTCCATGTCTACCATGTTGGCAATTACTAAACATGGAGTGTGTGTGGGTATAATCGCACCATGTTTGGTCAATTTCATAATGGTAGACATGGAGGAGGTACAGAACTGCATTAGCGCCAGGTGCTCATATCTCATCATTTGCAGTTTGGTTTCCAAAGATATTTAATATGATAATATGTGATAATATTAAAAAATATTTAAGACTGGTGAGCATAAATCTATGATTGATAAAGGATTTGAAGCATTTCATTTCAGATCATGCCTACATGTGTATACTATGTAAAGTTGTTTGAGAATTTCAGTATAACTATTTGATAGTACATTTGAGGTAAATTTTCATAGAGCTTGAGTCCAGCATTCTTTCAAAGCAGTATGCTTTTGCCTAAGTCAGTAACCCCCAAATCCAGCGCTTTCAATGGAAGATGGCTACTGGCAGTGTTTTGGTGGCTATTTCAGCATAAGGTAGTGCCTACTTTACCTGAAAATTACAAAATATTCCCATAATTGAATGGTCCTCGACAGGATATAGCCCCCACTATTAATGATCAACTACTTGCACTGAACATAATTGAAAGCACTACAAACCCCAGGCCTCAGGCTGATAAAGCTTGTGGATCAGATGGTGCCAGGTTGCACAAGAAATATTTAGGCCGCTTGTCACATGAATCACAGTGACAGGACTCAGCACCTTAATGAAAGCATATACTCCACCAAGTTTTCCTGTAAGAGTAAAATTCTGCATCCCCCTCCCAGAGCATCATAATATTGTCAAATGTTAAATCATCTTCTTTGACTGAATGATTGGGGAAAACTGGCCTAAGTGGTATTAGAGAAACTGTAAATGGATAGAATTTGACCTTTGGCAATGGCAGATCCTAACTTGAAAATTGGAACTACAGTTTTAATTCTTCTTTTCCAATAGAAATAAATACACCTATCATTTTGTACCCCAATTAGGAAGATACTGATCAAAATGAATTGGCACTAGCATCATTTCGCCAACAGTGGCATGATGAAATTCGGAATAGACAAGGAAATGAAAGTTATTCTCCAGAGGAGATTGCCACAAAGACAAATGAAACTTCGGATGCTGATTTGGCTGACAAAGAGAAAGCCAAAAGGGAGAATAGTGAGGGAAATAGTTTCATCTCTACTGCAGAAAAAGAGAAGGAAGAAAAGGTAAAGATCTGTTGCATAAATTGTTTAAACTGCTTTCTATGAAAAATGGGCAGATCAAAAGTTTGTTCCACCATTAGCAAATTTCTCGATAAGAATATGGCAACCAGTGAAAGGTACTAGTTTGTGTTGCCGAAAAACAGACTCAGTTTGAAAAAGTCTCATTTTTGTTTGTATTGTTCCACTTTTGATAGTTACTGTTAAAGAAAAAAGCTTCTTATCTGAAATTTTTGGTTCAGTAGCCGAGGTTTAAATTTATTTTCAATTTGGGCTCATCAAGCTGCTTCTTTTCTTAGGCAAAATGTCTGTTTCTAAAAGGAGTTGAAAAAGAAAGGCAGAAGAGAATGTATGAAGGTATGATGCAAAGAAGCTATGTTTCATGATAATAAGTAAGTTATCTTAATTGATGGCAAGTTTAGCAGCCCATGCTCAGATACATGTGTTATCACACATGCGCATGTCCACACACTTGCAAAATCCCCAGCAGAAGTGAAAAGTCACCCTTTCAAGCATCCCTATCAACTGTTCAATCACACATGCCAAAAAGGAGCTTTGTTGTCACAACAACAACACAAGTGACTGTCATCTGTTGCTTTCATAACTCTGTTTTATCCTGTTTTACCCTAAATTAGACAGTTGACTTGCTTCAGCAACAAGAAACTCTATATTTCAGATACACAAATCTTGGATCCTACATGCAATTCCAAATAAGTAAGAGCAATTGCTTGTGTAAGTGAGGGTGCATGTACAAGTTGATGCTCATGCACCAATTTTTTCCAGGGGTGGACTGGTTTAGAAATTAGCAATCTTTTCATTTCTAGATTTGCATACAATGACATTTGTGCCTTATGTTGTTTAGTAGGCTTGGCAAAAGAGGATTCCATGCCAGCTGTTTGCAGCTAGAACCATGTCATGATAATTCCTGCATTTTAATTTCAGCAATATACTTCTACAAACAAGCCATCCATCTTGTTCCTGATATTGAATCAAAGATTGCTGATTATCCAACCAAAACAAATAATGATTCAAGTGATAGCAGTAGTGATGATGAAAATGATCAACCAGAACAAGAAATTGACAGCAGGTAACTGAATGATTATGCTACCCTTCAGTTCTTTGATCCAAGAACTTGGACTTTAGATTTGAAGGAAATTAAATCCACTAGGCTGTTTTTGTAGTTGTTTTACAAAAGAATTTAGTGCTGTGTGACTTTGTACCTTCAATAACTTTTGTAAATGTATGTAAAATACTGTAATTTATAATCAAATTGATATAGAAGACAAAGGCTGTGATGCACATTCTTTTATTTTCAGAGGCTTAGATAAGAAAATTGATAGGAGCAGCAAGAAATGTAGAGTAGATTTCCAATAAATGTCTAAGTGTATATTTGTTTTTTATGATTTCAATAGGTAAGCTGTTCACCTCCCTCACTCCCTCCATCTACACCTCTGTTTATTTTGTGCAGTGTTTTTCAAGAAAGTGAGAATCCTAAAGTTAGTTTCTAGCTAATATTAGCTAAGTACCCTTTTCAATTAATTTCACTCTTTGTCTATCTATTTGAGTAGCATGTAGCTGTATATAGTCCATGACATTTTCCAGTAACTGTTTTTGTATCCTGACTAATCTTTCTTTTTCCATTTTACATGATTCATTTATTTTTAGCAATGATTTGGAGGAGCTGACAAGACAGTTCAAAGTCCTTGGTGTTGGTGGATTGTGTTCCCGTGCATTTCCATCTAGGGTATGTATCCCCACCTTAAACTGCATTCCCTGTCAGCGTGCATTTTCTGTACTTCTAAAAATTATTTTGGCACATGTAAGGTTTTGCTCTAATGCGTTAGATGACCATATAATGTGGAATTCACCATAGCGTCATTACTCTTGCATGAACATCTAACTCTGAAAATTATTCCTTTTAAATCATGATGCATGATTCTTTTCTGCTTCCCTAATCATAATGCTTTGAAGTAGCTTCAGCTGTTTCTCCATGTCATATAGTATTAGTGAGTACACTGGAGGTGAGTAAGCTGGAAGTGAGTATGCTGCAGGTGAGCAAGCTGGAAGTGAGTATGCTGGAGGTGAGCAAGCTGGAAGTGAGTAAGCTGGAATTGAGTGAACTAGGAGTGAGTGAGCTGGAGGTGAGTGGGCTGGAAGTGAGTGAGCTGGAAGTGAGTAAGCTGGAATTGAGTGAACTAGGAGTGAGTGAGCTGGAGGTGAGTGGGCTGGAAGTGAGTGAGCTGGAAGTGAGTAAGCTGTAAGTGAGTAAGGTGGAAGTGACACCAAAACCAGTGAAATCTTGATGTCAATTGCTATTCAGGTTTTCATTAACATGTTTAAGCCTTCGTTTTTTATCATTGTTTTTGATAGGAAACGCACATCTCAGTTTTACCCTCAGAGCTGCTGGCGTATGTTTTTAGATGGGTTGTCTCTGATGAGCTTGACCTGCGCTCGCTGGAGCAAGCATCGTTGGTATGTTCCCTTCATCTCCTTCGTTGCAAACCGATGAATCAAGTTACAAATTTCTCATTCATTTTGCTTCGAAATTATAGATATATTCATTAGTTTAGAAAAGAAATGCTCCCGGAATGATAAGTTACGGACATTTATAAATATTTATAAATGACCAATATGGGACACAAAATCTTAGGCCCTGAGGTTCAAGCCACTTTCTATGAGAAGCAGACTGAGTGTTTCAATCAAAATTACCTCCCGGGTGATTATGCCTTTGTGTTTTGATAGCTGCATAGGTCTCTGTGGTCTCAAATTAATTCTCTTTTTCTATTGAAGTTAGCATTTTCAGCCCCTTGATAGTAAAATGTGTCGTTAATTGAAAGCATTTTAAATGCGATAAACAATGTTTCTGGTACTCAGAGACACATGCAAAACAGCTTGTATAAAATATGCCACCTGAGACTTGTTAAGAAAGCATTTATTCACGTGTTATGCATGCAGTTGTTTTGCACTATGTGATCTTATGAAGCTCAGGCTTTCTGCTAATCAAAGCACGAGGGGGTTGATACAAATGTTTTCCTTTATAGGAAATCTTTTACATGCTCACGTCATGGCCAATATGAACTTTGTATCCTCTACGTGGTTGTTTGTTAAGGTAATATCATTGAATTTTTGTTTGCTTGCCATTTTAGGTTTGCAAATGGTTTTTCGCGTGTGCAAGAGACGATTCCCTTTGGAGAACAATCTGTTTAAGGTGGTTATGAGCGTCTATGGAAGCTTCTTCGAATTTACTCTCAAATTCATAGTGCTCTTTGTCATCATGACCGTCATCTTGTCCGTCGTCCTTACTATGATCACCACCCTTTTCATTTCCGTCATCTAGGACATCCAAGAGATTTCAGAAACCCCAGGGCGAAACAGAAAGATTAGGCCCCTGTGAATGAAGCGAGCTGAAAAATTTAAGGGTTTTGAAGTTATGAACGGGAAGCTAAAGATAGAATTCAAATTCAGGTATACAATTTTACTAACGAAAGTGTAAACCACTCTAGCCAGTTTATTTCAGTAAAAGTTAAGTAAAGTTAAGAAAAATTTAAGAAAATCTCAGGCTCAATTTCGGAAAAGTTAAGAAAATTGAGGCTCAGGCAAAATAATGATTTTCTTATAAAAAAAACGTGTATACGGGAAGCTACGTTTTTCTTTATGAAACCTCCAAAACTTTAAGACATTGAGTGTTATGAGGTACCTTGACTTTGAGACCATGGGGTACTTTATACCCCTGCCCCCTCTCGGTGGCTCTGTCATCATCATGACTATTATCATTACCATTACTTGTGATATCATCGGCATCATCACTATGATCATAGTAACCACAATAAAAATTCATTCAATCATCATCGTAATGATCATTATTATTCATCATTCAACTTCATCATGTTCTAGTAATGAGAAAAGTCGATACGTAGACCGTAATTTTCTTTTAAGTATGTCAAAATAATGTTGCCGCTTTTTCGTGCTGTGGTAAAGTTCTGTAGTACCAACAGACTATTTAATTTTCTGTTTATTCATCTCCTGCTCTAGCCCTAAAGAAACAAGTGTTGAAATTGAAATTTTTATGAAACTCCTTCGCTATTTTCCTTATAAAATTTAAGATAGAAATTTTCATAGATATTAAATATTGATAACCTTATGTGTCTTCTGCTATTGCTGAAAAATTTTATGAATTATATTTTTCACTTTGTGGAAAACGTAATTTCGCAACAAACTGAAGAACAAAGCTGACGAAGAGTAAGGTCACGATTCCAATGTCAATTTATCGACAATTCTAGTACTTAGACACTTCCATGATACACACACACCAGTCTCAATCATGGAAGTGTCCATGCATTAGCCATGGAAAATTCTAAGTACTGGAATTTTCTGGAATCATGATTTTACTCTTTGTCGCCTTTGTTCTTGGATTTATTGTAAAATCTATTTTTTCATTCAAGAGTTTGGGGTGTGAATTGTGGATCTCCTAATGTTTATGATGGGTGCTGGAGACGAATGCTAGTCGAAAGACCTCACCTTTACTTCAATGGTATGTATTTTTCGTCTTTGAATATTTTTATGGTCCTGAAGTTGATTTTGATTGACACGGAATACACGTTTTTTTACAAGAAAACCATAATTTTGCCTGAGCCTCAATTTTCTTAACTTTTCCCGAAATTGAGCCTGAGATTTTCTTAAATTTTTCTTAACTTCTTCTGAAATAAGCTGGCTGAAATGGTTTACACTTTCGTTGTTAATATTGTATACTTGAATTTGAATTCCACCTTTAACAGTTTGAATGCAATAATGACGAAATATCGATTTTTGGCCAATAGAAGCACTCAACTTTGGAAATTGAGCTGAGTGACTTTCTTAAGATTTTCTTAGGATTTTGACGATTTGAGCCTCATTTTCTTATAAACTTTTTTCTTATAAGAAAGAAACGTGTATTGTGGAGGTAGCATTTGCATGCTGAGTGGGAAGGAAAGAAGGGAAAATGATAAGCCCCGAAATAAAGGAAGGACTGAGATGAAATGATGAAGAGGAAACGAGAGATGACACTAATGACAACTATTTGAAGTTTGAGGACACTGTTTCAGTTAGGAGAAATTGCAAAGAATGGGCAAATGAAAAAGGGGAGGATACACAGTTTGCATTAGTGTAATGATTTGAACTTGTTTTGTTGCGAATTCTCTTTACTGCAAATTACAAATGGTGCTCAGATTCCAGTCCCACCCCTATTCTTTTAGGTATATACATTAACAAGAATTCTTACGTCCGAGCTGGGGAACAAAGTTTAGATTCATACTACAGACCATATCATATTGTGGAGTATTACAGATACATCAGGTTTTATGCCGATGGTAAGCGAGGAATATTTTTGCATTTTCCTATCATTTTTTCCCTTTATCGTTGGCATATAGGCAATGTGAGCGAGGTAGCATTGTGGTTAGAGCGCATGCCTCCCATGCGGAACTGGCCACCCTACCTCACATGCCGATTGCTCAGAATAAGTGTCCTATCTAGCAGGCACTCCCCTATGTACGAAAGTATATGGGACTACCTTTTGTAGGCAATGTCAAAGTTGTTTTCTTTCCAACTTTTTCTTGTAGGTGAAGAATTTGAAATGATCTGTTGTTGTGAATACCAACCGTTAAATGAGCTTAAACTTTGATGAGTGAAAGTGAAAAGTCTTTTCAATGTATCCCACTGAAGATTTAGCGTTGGATAGGCCCATTCTTGTTTTGCTTTTAGCAATGGCTTCTACGTTTAGGCTCAATGATGGAAACACCTCATGCTTTGCATTGCTTTAGAGGGCTACCTCAAGAGAGCAGTACAATTATTATCTGATAATTGTAGCAATCATTGAAGTTTAGAAGCACAATGGAACTTTTCTCATTCAAGTGTGAAAGAACTTGCCTTTGTTTGAAGATGGAACCCATTTACCCGTGACATTTTATGCACGGCTGCCAGGTCACCTTCTGACTTCTAGGCCAAATCCATCAGAAAAACAGGCCATATTTGGCCAAAATCTGAAACGAGGCAGTCGGAGAATGGAAATTTGAAAACGAGACAAATAATGACGTCATTTAGACACACTATTTAAGCTATGCTATGAATAGAGGAATCTTGTAATTCACTTATCAAAAGGTTGGCAATTAGTTGTGGTTGAATGTAACAGTGCAAAGCCAAAATCCAATTGATTCTTAATCTTTAGTATGAGTCAAAATCATTGATTAGATGTTAATAGCCCATCTACAATAATCTCTAGGTCTGCACTTTTTGAAAGGCCAAATTACTAGTCTAGGCCAAATGATATTTTGTCAACCCAAAAATGGCTAGTCTTGAAAATTTGATTGATAAAAGGCCAAACTAGCAGCCCTGATTTTATGTGTGTACACAGCACACAATTGGCTCGTTTTTTTGTTGTGTGTGAGTAGCAGTCGACTGTTTCATTTTTGATGTGTTTTTACAGGTACAGCTCTTCTATGTACAACGACTGATGAACCTTCTTCAGTTCTTCCGATGTTAAGAAGGAAGGAAGAAACCTCGATGGTGCTTAGGGGACATTTCAGACTGTTTGAAGACTCTGTTACAATTGTCGCTACTAGATTACAAAAGAGCGTTTCTGAGCCCAGAAGTAGAAGACGCAACAAGCAGATGTCAGTTCAAGAGCAAGTTTTTCAAATGGTATGTTTTTTGTTTCGTCATCAATTTATTTGAATATTATATTTTGTCATATCTCATAAATATTTTCCTTCCTATCCATTATATAGAATCCCTTCTTCTTCTTCGTTTAAACTTCTGTTTTTTTAATGTTCTATTCCGAATCTTTCTTTGCTCATTCCTCACTCTTCCTTCCTTTGGATTTAAACAATAGACGATTTGTTTCCACCGCCAATTGATATCCTTTATTCGCATCTCATTCAGATCATGGCTGAATGCAGGAATGTGCCAATTGAGGGGGCTTGGAGAGCGTCGCACCCCCCAATATATTCAAATTTGCAACTGGCCGAGCGTTTGACTCCAAACTGAGTTGTTAGCTGTTGAATATAGCGTTTGTTTTCAGAGAAATTAACAGTTTAATTCTGTACATTTAGGAACTGAGGTTAAAAAGCAGTGGGAAACGCAAGAATAATCATTTACAATGGGTTAATTACTCTTACACAATTAACAACAAGTAAGTGATAGTACTTTATATTTGTAGTTAAAATGATTTTTGAAAAAATGATTTTTGTATTGAAAGAGTTCGTTTTTTATTTCAAGGTAAGAAGTCAAGTCATTCATATCCCAGCTTTGTGGCTTAATGATGAGTGATTTGCGACTGTTTTTAATTGCAATCTTGAATCTTTGCCTGTTTGATCACGTGAATAATGAAGATGTTAAAGGAGTGATCGCGTGATTTGTTCATAAGGTGGCTGATCTACCAGCTGATTAGCGACTTATAAAGTTTTTCATCTGTATGCTTGCGTGCTTTTATTGTGAGAAAGGAGAGATTGAGCATTAACAACGAATCTGTTGCGTGATGCTTCTTTTACGTGGTATGATTTTAGACATCTAGGCTCCTTTTTGGAAGATGTTAGCACTCAGTTTGACATGACTGTTTTGAATGCTATTTGAATACAAAGAAGAGAGGCATGCGATTGTACTAAATAACACGAAATACGAACTTATAACTGTATTTTTCCTGCACCTCAGCAGTGGATTAATTCGCTAGTTTTTTCTATGAGGGCAATGATTCAGTGCAAGTCGTAGCTTACCATTAGCTTTCCCCATGTAATTGTAGCGAGGATGCTTTTGCAAATCGTAATTCTTTGTTGCAATTTTTGCAGATCGACTGGACGCACCACAACAAACCAGATTGATGTCCAGAGTTTCAAACCATTTGTGTTTTCAAGAGTGAAAAGTTTCCACGTCGTTTCACAGGCTCCCCTTTAACTTTTCTTGTTATTGCAAAAGCGTGTTGAGCGTACAGTTTTATCATAAACTAAGGTTTATTATGTTTTTCAGCTGATATTTCTAAATTGGTGAATAAGAAGCTAAGAAATGATGTTTTCATGCATTAATTGTCGGTAATTTTTTATCACTCCACTTTAATCATTCTCCGTTGTGTTTTGCACTCTTACCAAAACGTTCTGCTATCAATATAACTTATCAAGAAATTTATCAAAGCTGTGATGGAAGGTATATTAGATGATTTTTTAATAAATAGACAATGGATACACATTGTGCTTTGAGTAGGACAAACGCGAAACATATCTAGGTACCAGTATTTTGTATTCTGTATCAGTGAATGAATTCTCAAAGCATATTTAGCGTCATGTTTGCTAGCAAGTAATGGAACCTGTTTGACAACCAGACTGTGAAATTCAGTTGTATCTATGGGGAAATTGGAAGGCCCTACTTCCAATTCTCATCAAATGCAACAAAATACCAATTTCTTTCTATGAAGAAAGAGCAAAAATGGAAACAGGGTGAAACTCTAGAGTGACAGCAACCGATGAGATTTGTCAGTTAGATGTTGGATTGTTAATATCATTGTCTATCGTAGGCAATTCATAGGACACCCCCTTTCGATATCTACTTGCAACGATGCTTTGCGACCATGGTATCGCGGATTGGATTGCCGCATCATTTAGAAATCCAGTGAGTTTTTGCATATTGGCTAGCATGTTTTGTGTTGTCCTTACACCGACGTTGTTGTGTGGCAACCTCATTTGTATGCCATGTTGCTTCTGGTGTGCCGCTACCGCTTGAGCACAAGATCTGCACCAAGGATTATAGTAAAACTCAATTGCTATGAACTTTATAAATTTATTAAACTACCAATATTTGAGAGAGATACGTAAGAATCCCACATAAGTGTATTTACAGAATCAATGGTTTCGTTAGAGATTAAATCTTTCAAATTCACTTGTAAAGTTGTTTGATATATGTGATTTCCAAGGGAATGTTTTGCTTGGTAGTTTTGTTATATCAGCTTTTCTGTGCTCTCCATAATTTAACACTTCACATGTTTCATATGCATGTTTCATAACTTTGTAGTATTATAAGTCAGCAATAGAAGAAAGTTCATTTTTCTTAAGCATACCACCCTAGAAGCTAAGTAATTACCTGTAAGCTGTCAGACGATCCTCCCTTACTGTTAGAATTGCGTTTGCGTTGCTTTAACTTACCTTTATGCCACTGAAGCCATTTTGTAGTTAGAATGATGTTTGAAAAGAGCATACGCTATTGTGAGGGAGTCTTTGAGCATCCATAGAGCTTGGTATTGCTTGATTGGAAGGCCAGAACCACAGACAATCACTTCACAACGTTCAGGGAGGTAACTTCAATGTATTTAGACCTGTTTTTAGTAACAGTAGTTAATCAAACGGTCTTGGGTCCAGTAAGTTACTCTGGAAAAATACATTGCACTGCCGTTTTCGCCATGCGAAATGACAAATTTCCAAGGTTGGGGGTGGCTCACCCTCCATACCCCCCGTAACTGTCGTCCCTAACAACGTTTATTAGTAGGGATTTAGTATTTAAGTTTAGAGGTTTCTTATTGTCACTCTTTAGGAGTGTTCTTACTTCTGAGCCCCTCGTTTTTGCTGATGAAATAACCACCTGTTTGAGTCTTGGAACCTAGAGCTTTAGAGTCACTGAGGCAGTTGACACAGTACATGGGTTCATCATTATTTTGCCAAGTCTCTCGGATACTGCGCAGGAATTACCATTTACAATCTTCGTTATTTTGAAGAATGGAGGCAAAGATTCAAGAGAAATTTGAAACTGTCTAAGACTTGATAATGGATCGTAACTATACAAGATTTAATGACGTATTAGAATTTCGTCTTTCTTTTAACAATCAGTCAGTTAAATATTGAATGAAAATTCGCAAAATAGACCCCAGTGATCACTTGCAAAGCAGTCACTCGTGAGCAGTCTCTCTTTCCCAATAAAGTCAAATTTCTGTACAGAAACCGGCTCACTCTTTGACGCTCTGTAATAAACTCTGTCGAAACGACATCTCGGCTTTCGGGATCCATTCAAAGTTAAATTGTCGTTCAGTTCCATATCCCAGGAGAATCTTTTGCTTTCATCGCTTCCAGCTTCGATCCAAGCGTCTTTGATTCCACCCATCAAACCACCAATCTCTTTCAACTCTTTGTCTCTCAAGTTCAAATCACCAGCAAAAATGACCATGGTCCCGTCATCAATCGTAGTCATCTGTTGAGTTTAATTTTTGGATCAATTCGTTACAGTCATTATGATAATGCAATATAATGGAGTACACGTTTTCTTGATAAGAAAACCATCATTTTACCTGAGCCTCAATTTTCTTAACTTTTCCTCAAATTGAGCCTGAGATTTTCTTAAATTTTTCTTAACTTTTACTGAAATAAACAGGATAGAATGGTATACACTTTCGTTAATAATAGTGTACACTTGAATTTGAATTCCATCTTTAACATTTTGAATGCAATGACAACGAAATACTGATTTTTGGCCTATACAAGCACTTAATTTTGGAATTTGAGCTTCGTGATTTTCTTACGATTTTCTGAAGATTTTGACTACTTGAGCCTCGTTTTCTTATAAAATTTTTTCTTATAAAAAACGTGCATGCTATCAAGCAGAGTTTTTAAAAAATGTTGTCTTTCCAACTTAACAGGCAAATTCATTTTCATAAAGATTAGCGTTGCAAAGTGATTTGAAATTTCACTTGTGTGCAAAGCACATTTATTTTTCAATAAAAGCTTCCTCTACAATTCTAACTGATGACTTTTGATAGCTACAGTTTTAATTGTACTATCCAACTGACATGCATTCGAATTTTTCAAAAGAGAATAGTTATAGACCTGTAGTCTAAGTCATACCTATAACTAGACCACTTTGGGGGTATTAATTCAGTATGTGCTCATAAAGGGGGAAGGGGATCAAGCAAGAGTGGCCAAGCCAGTTCCATTAGGGGGAAATGGGGTGAGCGGCCCAACCAGTTCCATTGGCTTAACTGAAGTTAAGCATGGCTGTGTACGGCCAGAAACTGGACGGGTTACCTTCCAGATGAACGACCAAAACAGCTCACTTCGTCGTCATTCAGAAGGGACGTTAAACTAGGGGCCCCATGCCTGGATGCGGCATGCATAGTAGGCCTAAATTAGCTGAAAAAGCTACGTATAACAGCCTACTCAAAACAAAGTAAACAACAACAACAAGAGCGTACGCTCGCGTACAAGGGAGGAGGGAGTTAAGCACTTAAGTACGTACGCAAATAAAAAGCCACCTTATCCATGTATTTTTTATTGTTTTCATATGCAAGGTTTTAAATGGTCATGTGCAAGGTTTTAGACGCTTCTCGTAATTTAATTTCTCTACAAATCAATTGGGATGGTCGGCTTGGCATCAGTGAATGAAAGGCAAGAATCAAAATGCTTATCTTTTTTACCAACAAATTCGAAATTTTGCACGGACTGTTTGCAGCTGCTTTATTCATTTCCAAATGAATTAACCCTTTCATAGTTATTTGCAGGTAAAGCGTAAAAGCTGAGGCATTTTACAACGACTATGGTTAGTTTCATGCTAGACAAGACTACATATCTTGGAAATTTCGCTTAAGGAGGTAGGGTGGCTGGTGCATTTTTATACCGTCTTTCTAAGCATTGCCAGCTGGTTTCTATTTATTGTTGGGTGGACAGTGGGGGAAGTGTCTAGTCACCAGGTGGGAAAACTGGCTCAGAAAATATATGACAAAATTCATGGAATTTTTATACCTTTTTAAGGCACTGCATCAGTTGATCCTTTCTTTCTTGCGCTACCGCTTGACCACTTTCCAGGTGCGTGGTTAACAATGAAACAGCTTTTCCGTCAAATAGAATATCAATTTTCAACAGAAATCTTCCCATCATTGAATATGGGAAGTCTTCAAAATCTTTGGAGATGAACTTCAAGGAACTAGCTTTTCTCAACATAATGACACAGAAGTAAGACTGCACTTGGTGATGATAAATGTTGTATCTAAAAGAATGTAGTGTAACTCTTTTAGATACAACGTCTATAAACGTATATATATATA
>WIPJ01001474.1:159457-171314 GCA_018155075.1 Cassiopea andromeda
ATATATATATGAATATATTCATAGGTCCTCAGTGAGTCTGAACATCAATAGCACGTAATACATTCTATTCTTCATAAGCAGAGAGTGGAATTCACAAACAGTGTGCCACACACGCATAAACGCACAGAAACACGCATGCACGTATACAGCCTATTCTCTCGAATCTTTATTCGTTCAAAAACTGACTGCTGCATTTTTGAGGAGCAATTCTGTGTCCATCTTTATTGCCAGCAATTTATATCTGAATCAATTTTTTCTATAATCTCATTTATTCACCAGATAAAAATCTTACCCTTTGCAATGCTTTTTAAGAATCTCTAAGGAATATTCGACAACCTCTTGTAGGTATACAGCATGTGGACTGAATGAGTGGATTTGCCATGCAACTGCCCGCGTGCGATCTGCTATTTGCTTCTGATCAAGCCCATCAATGTTCCATGTTATGAGCCTAAATGTGCTTGCGCTAGAAAGGTGATTAAAAATGGTTGTTGGACAGATTCCTTGCATAAGTCTTTGCAAAGAGTATTGTGACTTAGCTTCATGGCTTTATTGAACAACAGTTTTTCACAAAAAGCCTACGCGAGCTCAAGGCAAACGACAACAATAAAGATGCCATTGATGGCGTCAGCATTGAGCTCTTGATGGCATCAGCATTGAGCTCTTGATGGCGTCAGCATAAAATTGCAAACTGAAAAACCAAAAAGCTGCCACCTCTTCCATTAAAATAATTTCTATACGTTATAGATGCGATTAAATGGTTTGTCCAGTTTACGACTGCGAACTTCTAAATAGAGAGGACGGCTAACAGATTGATGATGTGACCCGTGACGAAGAAGGTCGTCAATGTTTAACAAGAGTGTAGGGTTGCAAAAAATAAGCTTATGAATGTTTGATAGAAAAATTCTAAAACGCCATTAAAGTTCCTATCTGATCATCACTGCAAAACAAAACGTACCTAGGAGATGTGTTTGTTGCCTCTGAGTCCGCAACATTTTCGTCCACGCGAATCTAGAGAAGAATGTGCTAATATTTGACAATAGCAATTCATTGAAAACGCAAAATCAGGTTCAGAAATTTTAAACAGTTCTTTTCCTGTATTTTCTAGCTTATCGTTTCGCATCTATATTCTACAGTATGCATGGGTGTAGGAGGATTTCACATTTAGGGGGGGCTGTACACTTTCAGCCCGAAAGGTCAAAGAGATACGGAGAGCAGTCAGAAAAGTTGCCCAAATTTCCTATTATTCTCTAAGAAAAATTGCGCGAATGAAACAGATTTCTTCCCAACTGGAGGCTGCAGCTTCTTCCCTACTACCCTCACTTCTACACTTACGGCTGTATAAAATAGCTAGGTTGTTCGTAGTACTTACTAATGTTTTCTTTATTCTCGTGAAATTCAACTATTCTTAAAGTTTCTGAGATATCTGGGGAAATATAAACGATTTCGATCTTTTCTATTGAGTTCTTTGCTTCCATATACGGGCAAATATATGGAATGCTTACGTTGCACACAGTTACAAACAATAACTAACATTGAGCAAGCAGGAAAGATGTGAATCTTGTAGAAGGTGACAGTATACCTTTTTCGTTGGCCCTCCATTGTCAGAAAAGGCGTTGATGGAGTCCTAGAACGCAATATGGCGTTAGATTCAATCATGCACAATATTAAATAGGGATGAAATTGACTCATTGTAGTATAAAGGAAATTTTGAAATCCTGAGTTTCTCCTTGGGCTTTGGGTTTGTTGCTCTTTTATGAGGATTTAAGATTGAAACTGAAACGAGGCTGTCACATGTTGTATGAATCATGTTGAAAAAATCCAATCACAATGTGGTGTAAACAAGAGGATGAAAATTTAGACAACAATGATATTAATTAACGTTATCAGTTAGCAAATATCTCGTATCATTGTACATACTGAAGAGTAAGGGCCTGTTTATATGAAGTGAGGGAGCCACCTCACCCAAGTGGTATGGTTTTATCATTTTACCGGGCCAGCCCTTGCACATCAAGTGATAATTAAATGTCGCGACTTACGAATTTTCATTATGCAGCTGCATATGTGGAGATGTTGTAGCCCAATAAGACGGGCTAGCCCACTTACTTGATTTTATATGGAGAAATTTTATCCCACTTGAGACGGATCTCACCTAGCGTTCAACAGATCTTACCTTGCCGGGCTCATATAAAGACATGTAGGATTATGAAACGATTCTATTGTGAAGACAGATCTCATTTCACATAAACAGGTTTAAATACCGCAAGACCAACTTATCTTATATCTTCCACGCTGCAACCACCACCGTGAATTTTACCTGCTGTTTGTTACAACTGCTTTTTTCGACAATTATGACGATCCCTGTGCTCAAATAGTGTTGATAATCTACGTCTGTAATAAACAAGTGAAACAAAGGGCATACACAAAGCGTAGGCCTAAGTAGTAAGATTCTAAATTCCTTCCGATTTGTCTGCAGCCAATGGCGTAACCAATGTAGGCTGGGGTTAGGACAACTCCTTAAAATCCACAAGCTTTTGAGATTCTGAAGTGGCCCGTTAAGGGTTTTCAAAAGGCAGGTTTTTGTATTATTTAGAAGAGCGATTAAGATAGGGCTCTGTCTGCTAAGAGCCCTGAGTATCTCTGACTGTCTGCAACCACAGGGCGATTATTTCCTTGCACAGAAGATTCTCTGCATCGCAATATTAGCAAGTTATTGGGCACCTCAATAAATTTTCAGGAGCACAAGGAGCTCCGCTTAGTTGACACTAGCTTTAGAGTGGAAAACTTATAACAAGCTGTACTTATTAAACGTCCTTATTTCACGTTGTTCTACCGGAAAGTCTACAATGAGTTTCAACTGAAAAGACATTTTCATCCCTGTACACTAACCTGTAGTATGAAGTTATTTGCTACAAGCAATCTTTTTCCTTCATCTTCTTTGCAATTTGTTATACAACAGCGCTCTTTGATTCTGTCTTTCAAAACACTTTCATCTATGCCTGCCATTTTCAATGTAGTCTCGTTTAGATTTTTCCATAGAAATATGAGGACTAGAATGAGCGGTCTATTGTTCCCCTTTTGTTTTGTGCATAATACACATGCAGAGCAAAGATGGTACCAACACGTTGGCAAAAGATGTGTGTAAACAAAGGACTCGCAGTGCGAAGAGTTTACACCGCTCCTCTTTTTTTGCTGCTGGATTGAAATAAAGCAACAGAATATCCAGAACAAGTCATATTTTAGTAAGTAGTACCATACGTATTTGAAATTAATTTATTTTCAACCATTTTTAGTTCATTTATTTACAGGTATCGACTTCAGAGCGTAGCAATGTAGGTCGAAGTTTATCGTATCATCTGACTTGGCATTAGTTTTTGACTTGCTTTTCAGGCAAAACCTCTACCAATATTTAAACTTTATGGTATTTTGCTTATTCCTTCTGCTTTGTTATTTGCATCGTGAAAAGAAGTTTTGGAACGTAGACGAAGGGTTAATTGTCATTAACTCTAGCGTTCTTTGTTCCATAACCTAGGCTATCAATTCTAGTGCTTGGTGACCTGGTAGACTCAAAATAAACTTACTTTGGACCTTTGATGGTAGGGGTACCTGCAGTGTCTTTCAAGAATGTAGGGGCTTTAATTGCACCCATCAAGTACTCTTCAATATCATTGAATTTTCCAAGTCAAAAGGCCTCTTTGTGTACTTCCCAAAATTGCTCCTTGACTCTATTATGCCAAATAAATCTGCCATCAAAAGGATGAGCTCACTTACTGCCTTGTTGCTTTTAGACCCTGCTACCTGAATATTTTTCAATAATATAATTGCCAGTGGAACAGAATGGCTCATAGTTTATCAAGTCTATCAGCTGAAGCAATCCTTGCAAGGTGGCAGATTTCACTTTACTTTCAGGGAAACTAGAGGGGTGTTTTTAGTTTCTTGATGTTATGCCCAAGTGTTTCCATCATGCTAATACTCTTTTGAGGCCTCATGAAGATAACTGTAGACATCTGGTCTTTTCTCAGTAAGCAGGTTAATAGTTTTATACATCAACTATTTTTAAATGTCTTGATGTGAATTAGTTGTTAAGATGTATGCAATGGAGACATGGCCTTTAGAACCTCTATACCATGACAGGACAAATGTTAGTGACAACCTTGTCATGCACTTTACCCTTAAAAGTGCCACAGCCAACATTTCCAACAATTTTGGACTGCCCTTGTCCCATCTGAGTTGTTTTTGAGTTGACATTTCATCAAGAAACTAAGCTAGCCTTTTCAAGGATCCTGATTCACATACAACATTTACTGACAATAATCTTATCATTAGTGGATGCAGTAAATTTAAAGACTTTTTAGTAATTTCTGAACCCTTGGGCTGTAGAAGTGGAATGAAATGGCAAATGCTTTGCTTTCCTGAAATCACTTGAAGCAAGATAATTTGTTGCAATTTTCTGTCTCATTCTGAAATAGTTCATTAGCCATGTGATCAAAGTTTTAATGATTGATTTTTCATTTTATTTAGATAAAAGTATCAGTTTTTAAGCATCAAAATGAGTTTCTTAATGGCTTCTCCTTTTTGAAGTTTCTTTTTCTTATAACTGACTTTAATTAATTATTCTAGGTGAAATATTGGAGGCATATTTGTGATTTATTTGTACATGTTTTGGATGCAAAGCAGCATTTTTTGGATGGATTGAATTAGACCTTGTGATTGGAATTGTTTCTTTTGAAATTTTTGGGAAGTTGTGGCAAACTAAATACAGACTGGACAGAATTTTCTTCAGTGGTTTTTACTAATAGATTCAGAATTTGGCCAGGAATAAGGACAGTTATATATTCATTAGAAATCAAGCAGCTCTCACAAACTCATTGTGATGCAGATGGATGCAATTTTTTGAGATGCATTGCAATAAGCCACCCGGCTTACAATTTCTATTTGTGGACTGGAAACCTGTTATATAAACATTGACTCAAAAGTTCATGTTAATTTCATTACTATGTTTTAAGCAGAAGAGTGTTCATTTATTTTGGAATTCTTGTAAGCTTGTTATACAAAAATTTACTCAAATGTTCATTTTAATTTCATTACTGCCTTCTAAGCGGGTGTTTCATGGAGGGGGCTCAGCCCCCCCCACTATGGACCATCTTCTACAACCCAATGTTACTTTTCTCCTTCTTTGTAATACAGCATAGCATGAAAATTGTTCCCAGACCACTGCTTTTAAGCGTTAAGAGTGTTCTTTTATATTGAAATTCTTGTTATTAGTGAAAATCTTTGTTTGAAAAGCATAAATTGTTGGCTGTGTTTACATTTGCAAGGATAAGGTCCTTCAGATTTGTTAGCTTGGCGAAGATTTTGTTGAATGTCTAAGCTAAACAGTGTGTATTAAGAAGCCAATCAGAGATGCAACTAGCAATATTTATTTCACTTTGGAGAATATAAGAAAATCTATTGGTAACATGTAGTTACGTTCGAGGAATCTTCCAAGTGATGTTTATGGGCCTTGACCTCTTTCCACCAAACGTGGGCCAGGGCGACGCCTTTTGACAAACAGCTTAAGGTTTAAAATCATATAAATGTGTGCATATTTTAAAATAGCACTTTAGAAATGAAATTTTCATCTCTTATTACACATAGGTTGGTTATGTCCTGCTCCATGACAGGCCTACTTACTGGCGAAATGAGTTGTTTTTCTGTAGAGAACGCAACTTTCTCTTTGAAATTCAGCGATTATCACAGCTAAATCCATTATAAAAGACTTCAAGTTTGAAGCTGTCACACAATCTCCGAAATAAATGCACGAAATTTGTGAAAACAGTTCGAGAAAGCAAGGAAGACTGCTTCGAAGCACTCTCCACTGTGACTTCTTGCAGTTTTCTTGCCAACGTGTTGGTACCATTTTGATTTCTCATAGTCATTACGCGTCACGTGACTAAGCACGCATTCTAGTCCTTCTAATTCTATGGATTTTTCCCGCGCCTACTTGCAAGGAAGTAAACAATATGGCTGCCATAAAGTTCGAGGTAAAGTTCTCCAGCTTGCTATTTTGTCATAGCTATTTGCTTCCTCTATTATGATGCCTATCAAATAAAGAGGCATTTATGCATGCATACTTTGGAACTGTTGATGCCTTCGGCTTCAGGCTTTTCTTCTGCAAAAATCTTGGCTCAAGGCCTAGTGGTAAAAGCTCAATGTTTTGCAACACTCTACTGTAGTTCCAAAAGGCTCTTGATTTGATGGATAAAATTGAAGTGAAAACGTAAAGAAAGTGTTCTCGTAGAACACTGGTAACGTTATAACAAACGAAATACGTGAGTGCGGGTTAAAATATTAAGCAATATCATGTTCACAGTGTTGTGATTCACCTTACGTTACTTGCAGTTCTAAAGTTTTATTTACGTGTAGGCTGTCTAGTACTAGGTTGCTTATAAACCCGGGGGGAACTCAGAATCATAGCAGACGGGGACGTAAGTCCGATAGTTTTGGGTCAAGACTTTGAAATTTTTTATATTTCTGGGTTATAAAAGTTTGCAAACTAAAGTCTGATACTTTTAGGCTCTAAAATTTATAAAATTTAATATTTTTTGCATTTCTTTCTGGAGGCACTTCGAAAGAGCAGCAAGCAGCTTCAAGCTGTTGATTTATTTTCCTACAATTTGCCTTCGTAGCCTCTTGAATAGCCCATTTATTTTCTTAATTATATGATGATTTTGCCATTTTCTGGTTTCTTGTAAACATAATGCTAATTTTTTAGGGTTGTGTCAGAATGAACTGATACTTTTAAATTTATGTATGAATTTTGATGGACTGATGCCCCGTGTGCAATGATGCTGAGTGCCCCCTTGGGTTTATAAACAAGATTCTTATTGAAAAAAACCTATCGTTGGCTGATTCCATTACCATATCTCATTGTTTGACATGAGAAATGTCACATTTCAATCTATTTCACGTGTATTCATGAATTGAAAATGTTGATTGACCGGTTACTTCTAAAACTTGCCTCTTTTGTCTTCACAATTTACTTCATGCAGATAGAGAGTATTAATATTCCGTTTTTTTTTACGTTTATCGAAACAAGGAGTGATTTCTGGAAATATTGACAAAAGGGGCTCTAGGTAGTGTCTAAAATGGGTGTGGCCTAGTTGGAGCCACACCCGTATTTTCAAGGATGAAGACATTACAATTTGCTATCATCGTGATGTAGTACACGTTTTTTTATAAGAAAATCATTATTTTGCCTGAGCCTCAATTTTCTTAACTTTTCCCGAAATTGAGCCTGAGATTTTCTTAAATTTTTCTTAACTTTTACTGAAATGAACTGGCTAGAGTGGTTTACACTATCGTTAATAATATTGTATACTTGAATTTGAATTCCATCTTTAACATTTTGAATGCAATAACGAAGAAATACCGGTTTTTTGCCTATAAAAGCATTTAATTTTGGAAATTTAGCCTCGTGATTTTCTTACGATTTTCGTAAGATTTTGACGATGTGAGCCTCATTTTCTTATATACTTTTTTCTTATGAAAAAAACGTGCATATAAGCAAAATTTAGAAAGATCTCAATGGCCATGTAGCAGTGAGGAAATTCATCACGACGATAACAATGCACTTCGAAAAGCAAAGGTCAATACAAAATTTTAGGAAGGCTGAGCCCCCCAGGATAAATATACATTTTATCAAGGGGTATCCGCCCCCCTGAGTCCCCTAGAAATTGCCCTTGATTGGAACCACTGGCTACTACGTGTAACCTTCTGGGGGCAAAACCAACACCGTGAGTTTTTGGATTCTGTGATAGCTGTCTCTAACACCTACAAACACGAGATCTTTGCACTTTCTCAATTTCTTTCTTCGATGGTCAGTCTTGGCATCAAAATTTTAATCTCAGATAATGTCTTTCAATGAAAGCAGTATCGGCACTTGACAGTGGTACACGGCGAATTTTTGTGTTTTGACGAACATCTATCTTTGAAAGGAAAAAACCTATAGCTTTTTCTTTAATTTTAGCTTCAAGTGGGGCGGTGGCTTGTTAGATGAGGGAGCACCCATTTTCCCAGGTAGGGAATGGTTGCTTATCATTCAAAAGCACCAAATAACTGTGCAAAAATATGTCGAGAACTACATCCTAACAACCTACAGGGTCCAGAAGCCGATTAAGATTCCATAAGATTATTTGAGGTTCATAGCAATTTGTTTCCTAATTGAGGACTCAATCAAAATTAGCAATATTTAGTAAAAGCTATTGAGTCCAGATGTATTTTGCCTTCACATTGATGACGACGATGTTAAAATCCTGGAACTGTTTATCATGCATAGATTTCGTTTTGCTTCCAATTCATTCACATACCGTAAATCCTTGAATTCGCCCCCTGATGGCTTTTAGATTTTTGCCTTGGGGTTTATTCAAGGGGGATCGCAACAAATTTCTTGGTAGTTAGTCATAATCCAGCTAAAATTTTTTTACTTGTAAGCTATTTCATCGATGCTACGCATACAGGCAATAGGTGCTTTTTAAAGGACAGGCAAGTTTTCGTTAATTAATGACTGCTTTTTCTTTCCTATAAAGAACGAACAGACTCTCAAATAGGTACAGTCACATGCTTGATAGGGAGCTTATCCAAGGGAGGCTTGTTAACAATTTGTAGCTCTAAGGTGGGGGCTGATTCAGAGAGGGTCTTATTCAAGGAGGGAGGGCTAATTCGAAGATTTACGGTACGGCTAGTCCGCTCTCCAACATTTTTATTTCTACAAAATTCCCAGGTCTGTTACAAGTCCTTCATGCATGAATGACTTCATTGTTTCAAATTGAATATACTCGGTATTCACAGAATGTCTGTTAGGCAGCAGGTAACTCACCATTTTCTTATGAAACTCGCTTTGTTTTTGTTTATTGAAAAGAATGCATGGAAACGATTTAAAATCACTCACGCGTGACTTGTACCAGCAAATCACCGTGCCATTATCGTGGATCCTTTCAGCATTTATAATTATATCTCTGCGAAATTTGAGAGCTATCTTTAATTATTCCCATTTTAAGATAACGTTTTTCAATGCTATTCTAGCTCTTTCTTACGCAAATTCAGATGGTAAAATGTTGCTGTGCACCCTCAAATTTTATGACAGAGAACACCACGCATCCTGGTCTTTCCCGCGTCTACTATTCGATGGGACAGATCACAACCAGGGGGTTCTGCCTATCAGCAAGTTAGCCTAATTATCGTTCTGTATTGGTGTTTTCGTGGGTAATGCTACATTTAAAAAACTCCACATTCATCACTTTCAACTATTTCTATATTTTCATATCTTTTTTGCTAGACTTTCTTTTTTGCATTGATGAGCAGGCTAGATTTTTAAAAAAGATCAGTAATTTTTTGTGAATCGAGTCTTTTGTTACTGACAGTTCCATTGTGGAATTTATTTCTGCGAAAAATTTCAAAAGTATGAAAGTAAACAATTTTCGATTTTAGGAGAAAATCAGTTCTTAATAATGCTTAAACTCCTATTACTCCAATTTTTTAAATATCATATTTTGAGTTTCTCAGCATTAAAATGTTTTTTTAGAATCGTATATTAGACTCTTAGAATATTTTTTCAACCGAAGGCTGTGAACTTAGATATTCTAGAAGATTTTGTAGCTATAATTGAAATTTCATGTCTTCGGCATGAAACACACTCTCGCGGCTAAATACATAACCCCCGGTTTTACTGCCTTTTCTGTTCTCCATATGTCTCTGACCTTATGCGTTGCCATTCAGTCTGCAGAGTATAGGCAATACACTCGTGACGTCATTTACCGTTGACGCTTTGCAGTGGTGGGAGCTGCACGTTGCCAGCAATGTCTTTGATGATCGGAGAAAGGTGTGAAAATTATATGCATTAATATGGAATATGGAATATAATGAATGGATTTATGTAATGGAAGAGCTCTTTGCGTGCAGGGTATAGACTGAGGCATGAGCCAGTTTATACCTTGCTGCACGCAATGAAAGAATGCTTTTGGATGGAAGTAAACGGATTCGAAAACATGCTGGGAGCTCATCTTCAACAAGATTTTTCCTCTGGCTCTCAATTTTGCTCCTAATTGAAGGTAAGTATTGTTTTAAAACTACCCTTTCTGAATTAATTTGTATTTCGTGAGTTGGTTTAATTCTCTTAATGTGTCTTCACGGGTTCTGGGCAAATCATTGAGCAAGTTAATTTTAGGCCTTCTGTGTGATTGGTAGATGTATTGTTTGAAGGTAGTCTTGCGTTAATTTTGTTAAATGATAATTAGGTACAGTGCCGGTAAAAGTACTGCTGGAAGTAATCGAAAATTGCGTTTTTGGATTTAGTTTGTTTAATGTAATTTGTATATTGGCGTTTGATTGTTTGTTATGCAATGATAATCTATTTTTCTGTGTGAACTTTTGAAATTATTGCAAGATAAGCCAGAAATGAAAAGATTCTGGTTTTTCTCTTCTGATTTATCCTGCAAAGACACTCATTGCTATCACCCTCAGATGACTTTGTTAGTTTCGAACTATGTTCTGATCAGATCTTCATGCTAGAGAATGAAAAGTGAAAGTCCTTTCCCGCCCCCAGTGGTGCATAGGGCGGCGCCCATCTCCGTTTCTATAGCCCTAGGCCATGCGTCTGCGAATGCAGTGAAAGCTACAGCGGGGGCTGGTCCACTGGTAGCTCCGCGAGTTTAACTTTCCCACTCCATTCTCATATGTCGAGCGCCAGACGAGAAGGCAGTGAGCACCATTTTAAAGTCTTTGGTATGACGCTCTACCACTGGGCCATCACTCCGGTCATGCTAGAGAGTATTCAAGCCATTTTCTTTCAGCATTAGTTTTTCTCTTTCCTTAATCAATATCTCTTTTGCATTTACTCTCTCTTCTCATTTGTAACTTCATAATTTGCTCAAAGGAATTATATTCTACCTGTCTGCTCAAACTGAAATATTTGTGACAAGAATGACTTTCTTTTACATATGGCAGTCGTATTCATTTCAGTGAAAGTAGGATATGTGGTTTCATGAAGCTAAATTGGAAAGTGCAAGAGATTCTATGTTTTTGCTGTATCCTATTATCAGCATGTCATTTTCTTCAAAAGAGTAATTTTATCAAAGATTTATGCTTTCTTTACAAAATTTTTCACTTTTTTCCTGTCCAGCATCCCATCATCAGATCTTCGAAAGTATTTTTACACGTGCGATTCTCTACCATTGATCACCATCAGTTTACAAATGTTACTTTTCACTCTATAGTTTAATTCGACTATTTTTAATTTTCATCTATTTTCCCCTCCTTTTATGTTTTCCTGTGCGAGATTCCTCTTACAACCTGTGTGATCTTTGATCTCCTGATCTATGCCGAAAATGATCGGGTTATACTCCATGAGATCTCTGCTTGTACTGTGCAAGAAATAGTCCTAAATCTGAAGTTTGCAGTTGGATTTTGCTTCAAGGGGAATGCTCAAGATTTCTAAGCTGGAATCCGCTTCTATACGAGTATGGAGGACGAGACAGAAAATAACCCAGAATGTCTATATTTTCTTTCAGCTAACCAATTTTCTGCTGGGAAAATTCTCAACGAATTTCACGTTCATGTTTGCGACAACAATCGGCAAATATTAAAATTCGCAGGCGAAAAGTCAGCAGGACTGACTTTTGGATTTTACCGTGTTTTGAACGGACAGACGACACAAGATTGTTTACAACAGTGCTGTTTGAGTGTCTGGTGCGACTTTGTGCTCGTGTCGGATGGAAAATGCTATGGTATACAATGTTCAGATCAAACGAGATGCAGAGGTGAGGAAAGAACATCAACATATGACATCGGAGAAGAGAAAGAAGCTGATTTCGGTATGTAAATT
>WIPJ01001474.1:175072-211921 GCA_018155075.1 Cassiopea andromeda
TATATGTAATTAGTCAGTTGAAAAAGTTGTTTTTAGTTCTTAAATTTTTTAGTGTTTCTCCCTTTCTATATTTGCAAAGCTAAAGAAAGTATCTAGAGTAGATAGACCTGCAGAAACGCTAAATATGAAGGTTACAATTTCCAGCATGTTGTGCTGCCCACTTGAATTAATCGATAGAGTTGAGAAGACTAAATTTACCGTGAAAATTGGAACCATCAGATATAAAGTGGTACTACAACTCCCTGCAATGTGCAAAAAGTATAGGTAGATAGGAAAATCGATATGGAATTTGTGCACATTAGCAGAATGTGAATTCTTGCTACATTCACCAACTCTTGTTGATGGCATTTTTATGATATATTCAAGTAATTTGTATTTATTGCAGTGTTATCCCAGCTTCATGAGCCTTCTTATCCACATATCTCGCTGTATAATTATGTCTAGAAAGCTCACTATTCAGCAAATTTATATTCATTGATTTTTCTCGCAACAATCAGCAAAAGATCACTTCTTGTAGCATTCACAGTTAATTACAGCTTCAAATAGTGGATAGAAATTAAGATTTGATGAGGTAAAATGCACGGTTTCACCAGCAATTGATTTGATAATAAGGAATAATTCCCCATTTAGACTTTAAGGTCGGCCCCTGAAATCCTGTTGTTTAAAGCCAGTCTTTATGCAGCAAAGGTGAGAAGGTGCGACCTTCCGACCAGCTGAGAGCACTCGTGGTTGATTTGCTCCATTGCTTTGTTCGATGTACTCATCGTTGCTCGCTCCGACTTTACTTACAACCCTTAACCTCAATTTGTTTTCTTAATCAATGAGTAATCATCGAGTATTCAGTGGAAAATTGAATAATATTTTGCAATGCCCTGATCGCCTTGTCATGAGTTCCAAGACCTCCCTGCAGTGCAATCCATCTCTTCATTCCAAGCTACCTTGTGCCTCTATCTTTCAAGAGCTCTTTTATTTTCATTTGATAAGTTATTGCTTTGCATATGGTGTTATGTTATCGTTTGAATTCACAGGTTGCTCGAATATCCTCTTCTTTGCGGAGAACCTGAAAAATTTAGCAGCGCCTGTGAAAAGGAAGGATGAGCAGGCTTTTTTACGGAAAATTTAGAACTGCACATAAAGCGCAGCAATGCTAGGTTGAAGAATTAAATTCTGGTTACAGATGGGATTGAACTCGCTGCTTTTAGCGAAAAGGGGTAGATAAATGTTACTACCTCTAACAATTCCTTTTCTGGTTGTGTTTCACTTATCATTTCATACCTAAATCCACCATTTTTACTGCTATTTACTTTCGTAAACTCTTGGGCAACTACACAACAAACTTTTGAAAAGCACAGTTTTCTCATTAGAACTGAAAAATTTTTTAGAACTGCACATTTTGTGTGGAGTAGCACGTTCAAAAAACCTTGAGCCTGAGGATATGTCAAATAAATGTGGAAGCTTAGCTTTGTTGTCGAAGTTCCTCATGCCTCGCAGCATCTTGAAAAGTAGCTCAATAACGAAAATCTTAGTTGCTCGAATATTATTCTGAGTATTATGCCTAATCAAATCATTATTCTGCAACTGTTCTGAATCTACATAGCTTTAAAGTACTCCGCATAGATTCAAATCAAGCTACCTTTAAGGCTTTTTTCTGCACATGCTGGTTGAGCGCTTCACTCTTTTCTGATAAGGTTTTCTTTCTTCATTTCTATCTTTAAAAGAATGCAAAAAGCCTACTTTGATTGCTACCAGTACCACAGTTACAAACTACTGTCATTGTAACTGAAGAGCTTGGAAATATAATGGTAGGGCAATCAGGAAAGGAGATCCAGAGCTAGTTTCTGCAACTTTTCCCTTGAACCAAATATTGCTTACATGTTGATCGTAGCTTGTTTATAACTTGCTTAATTTAGTTTATAATTGCGTATGGCCTAATTGCGAGCAGTCAGCCTTGTTGAACTCTGCTCATTCGCCCTGTGTTTGATTTGATTACGGTCAATGTATAGGTAATCGTTATCAGCCAACACATTAAATAGCGAAAGCATAGCGTGTTTAGTTCAGTTATACTCTGCTCGCGTAATTTGCACATCTGCTGAAGAGGCACGGTCGTCTGCACGCTGTTCAAGTTGATAACGATCCTTCTTTTGCACTCTGCTTTCCATTTTGCGAGGTATGAAACAACTGCTGCACAGCTATAATTGCTACTGTCACATTGATTACGACTTTACTGTCTTGCAACAAGGTTACCTTTCTTAGGATTGTAAACTACATTTTATACCGATGTTTCTCTTGATTTAAAAATTCCATAACTCAGTTTTATTTTGCAGTATATTGCTCAACAAAATTGTTGCTTTAAAACATGTTATTGTTGAATTAGCTGATTCATATTGTAATTTGCAAAAAGTTATCCGCGTTTGCTTCTGTTGATGCAACCAATTTCAGTTTAGACTTTGCAATGTGGTGGTCAAAAATTCAACCAAACGTATTATGGCTATAGCTTTGTTTAAAATGAAGCCTGAGCTTTCCTCGGCAAAGAGTTCTTAATTTATGTTGTTGGTAGAAAATACCAATTTTCTTAGATCCTATTATTCAATATCAAAATTTACTGTTTCTTTGAGAGTAATTTAGTTTGAAAAAATTCAGGTTATTAAATGTCATGTTTCAGTAAACGTTTTTTTTATAAGAAAACGTTCATTTTGCCTGAGCCTCAATTTTCTTAACTTTTCCCGAAATTGAGCCTGAGATTTTTCTTAAAAAAATTTTTACCTTTTACTGAAATAAACTGGCTAAAATTGTTTACACTTTTGTATGCTTAGATTTGAATTCCATCTTTAACATTTTGAATGCAATAACGACGAAATACCGATTTTTGGCCTATAAATACACTTAATTTTGGAAATTGACCCTCGTGATTTTCTTACGATTTTCTTAAGATTTTGATCATTTGAGTCTCATTTTCTTGTAATCTTTTTTCTTATTAAAAAAATGTATTCAATTTTTACGTCCTAGCACGTTAAATGTTTTTGTAGTTTCTTTTCTTAGGGCCTTTCTCATTCTTTAAATTTTCTCATAATCTTTCGTTCATATTCTCCAAAGGTCTTCGTTCCAAAAGATCTGAAAGAACCCGTGATAATGGCTGTAGACAATCCTTGGCTTTGCTGCATACTGATCTCCTCCATGGAATGCAGTCTGGTGAATTTACGCATCACCAACACGCAAGGACAATCGATCAGTGCAGACACGCTTGCTGTAGAACACCAAAATGTGACGTAGCTTACATAAAGAATGGTGAATGCTATTCTGTTGATTGCACAGACGATAAATCTTGCCTGTGGATTGAGGCGAAAGATCATGCAGAATCCTCCACAGTGGTTTATATAAGACACTCCGCAACAAATGCAGGCCATTCTAAAGGTATCGTTTACGTCTGTTATGATTATTAAATTGTATCTGTTAAGGGATATCAAGAGCTCTTATTAATATTTTTATTTAGGAACGCTTTAATGATGTAGATGGAAAGCAATCGGTCTCATCAACAATCCAAACCTCACCAATTCTCTCCAGTCTCTCTCCCATCGTCGTCTGGTTGCAGATCTTTCCATTTTCTACCGATATTTTCATGGACATTGCTCTCTGGAGATCAAGAACATCATTTCTGGTCCAGTGAGTTGGAATGTGTCATATCGCAATGCCAAAATGTGTCATATCACTAGCTGTATACGATTGTTCAATGACTGAAGTGAACACCAATTTACCTCAGCCATGAAGTTAGGGGGTGGCATGGGACCAATGACCCCCAGCTCAACGACTTGCCCACCCATACCTTTGAATTTTGATCATTTGGTGCCTTTTTATTGTCTTTTCTTTGTCAAAAGTTTATAGATTGAAGCTTTGTAGTGCTAAGTAAATGATGTTTGCATAGGGGCATTCCCAGCATTGTAGGGAATTTTATTGTCAATATTTTTCTGGGGACAAGCTCCCAGACCCCCTTTGATAGCCTTATGACACTATAATAGACATTTTTCACAATGTAGTCAACGTAGGCGTGGTAATTAGAGCATTTCTGATCGAAGCCTCCAAACTCCACTCCTTCCTTGTATCCAATAAGCAACCTCTTTACATTTAGGTGTGACTACCACGATCATCCTGCCTGGTTGCCCCCCTGTCTTTTGAAAGCTGGATTTGTGACTGGTCTACCTACACATACAGGCTTTTGCGGCATATTGACTTTGTTTGTTGAAGAATTTGCCTGAAGAGCTGTACCTTGAGTTGAATAGGAAGAATTAACGTTGTTACAGAAAAAGATATAATTTTTTGCTATAAGTTTTTGTATATGTTTGACATGAATTGTAAACTTTATGATTGTTTCTTATCAAGGGAAGACCAAGAAGAGATCAGATCATAAGAAAAAGGCTTCTGGTAAGCTTCCTAAGCATGATCAGCCCACCCCGAAAGTAAGCCAGCCTGAAAAAGCCATGTTACTTTCCACTCAGTCACGAAAAGTTTCTCCACCTGTGAATCGTCGTGGTGTTTCGACGACTCCTTCTGCTATTGGTTCTCTACAACCGTCATTTGGAAAAAATGATTCTACCAACGGTAGTGATTTTTACTTCTACTTTCTTGCATAATATTAATCCTGTGAATCAAAACTTTTGGTAAAGTTTCCTTATAAAGCTAAGAAGCCAGCTTGAAATTCAACTGGAGAACTGCTACTGCCAAATATTCAAACTATAGGAACTTCTATTCAACATTCAATTTTTTACAAGAACAGCCATCACGTACATGTAAAAACAACAAGTCTAAAATTCATTGTGAGTCGGCCATAGGACAACACCTTATTGCAAATCCATAATGCACCAAAACATATACAGACGACAATTTTCGGGGTCACACTTGGGGCAATTAGACGCATCCTATCACATTAATTGCATCTGGATATATATTTCGGTTAACCATTAGGTCAGTATCCGACGTTTTCATACTCTGATGAGTGTCGTACGAAAAAAAAGCTTTTAGTATGTAAAAGAATGTTGCCGCTTTTCGTACTGTGGTAAACTTTTGTAGTACCAACGGACTATCCCCGTTCTCTCTTATTTTCAAAAATTGTTTGTATTTTAGAGTATGTTCCTGTAAGTAGTTGGCCATAATTAGTTTTATAACTAGTTGAAAAGTCAACTTTAAAGGAATTTACATTTTGATTATAATAATTGTACTTTCTAATGAATAAATTTACAAGGGTATTTCAAATTTTGATTCAAATCTCAGAGAAATTTTGCCTTCAAAAGTGTATACGTCTTTGCTTTGCAGTTACAGAAGTGTCTAGTAATAAGGAGCATACTACCTTCCCGATGGTCACATTGAAAACTAAAAACGTTGGCAAAACAAATCAACTTGGAAGTGAGGTACAGCTTGATAGATTATCAGAGCATGATGCAAAAGAGCTTGCAGGGTTAAGGATGAATCAGTCGTCAGTAAAGGATGATTCGCTCAAGGGTTCAGTTGATGTTTCTGAGCCTAATTCAGCACTTGAATCGATTTTTGATGATCAGAACGCAAAAGCAGAGTCAAACGAAGATGATAATTTGAGAAGAAATAATGTTCTTCGTGAAGACCTGGAAAAAGCGGGACTTTTATCGGGAAGTCTATCCAACAAAGAAGCTGTAATAAACCCAGATGCACTCAAAGACAATCATGAGATTCCACTCGGTGAAATCGGAAATGATGATTTATCAGATACCCCCATGCAGCACCCTATACAGCCCCCTTCAAAGACATACTTTGAAAACGGATACGAAGCCTCTGATGTTGACATGCTCCAGTCCCAAATTCCATACGATTCTGAAGACAATGATTATGGTGATGATGAACGGGATTGGATTGTCGATGAACTAGCCAATGCTGGAACAGGCAGTCAGGTACCGCAAGACGATTTCGTTTGGTCAGACACAGACAAAGACTTGATGATCTCCTCTGCAGAGACAAAGTCCCCTACGATGTCTCCTTTGATTGGTTATGCCGCAGCGGGGGCTGTCCCTCTTGATCAGGAGTTAAGCAATAACAACAATAAAAATATTATGATTATGACACCACCGTCTCTTTCTTCTCCTACAACGCCTTATCAATACAGATCTAGCGTTGCACAGGGGGTAAATTTGCAGCAGCCAGATTATTTTATGCCAGATTTTGGTACAGACAGTTCGGGAGAATTTCTGAATGAAAATGGGGTATCTGGCAACTATGGTGATATTGGCGACAAGATTGACTTTCAGGTTTTGAAAGAAGTAAAGAAAAGCAAAGTTCCAAGGCCAACTGATGCTTCTGAGGGGAAGTCTTTGGAAACAACTAAAAGTCATACTTCTGGAGGTAAAATTATTTGTCCTTTTAAAGCTTAAATTTAGTTCTTTCCTTGTCTACTGATGAGATGCTGAATTATTTGAAAATTATTTGATGAAGTTCTTGTTAGCAGGAGACAACTTTTTTGCTTTTCGAGCAAGGACATTTCAAGAAACTTACTTTTTTCGAAATGCAGTGTTTTGAACAGCATCCTCCTCATTAGCGTAGGACTCTACATTTGTTCTGGAGATAAACGCTATGAAACTAGCGCTGGAATACGGTAGAAGTAGAATGTATCAAGAATAGATCACTAATCTGATTTTAATGGAGCTTTCTTATCTGTGAAAGTGCCATAAGTAGAATATTTCCAAGTACCACTAACATTTGAAAACGGGAGTTGTCTCTTTCCTAATTCAATCTTGCATTCTTTAAAACATTGATTTCTACTGGTTTTACTTTTTCAGGTGCTGGAAGAACACCGATGATCACTTTACAACCAAATCATCTATCAAAAGCAAATCAAGCCGCGAGATCATCTAATCATGATTACGCATCACTAAATCAGACAAGTCTAAAAGACGCGAATCAAACTAATTGTGAGTCGATTTTCGTAGATTTAGTGATTCTCTCTTGTAACTGCATGCCTAAAATGAGTTTGAGTAAACTTTTTCTACCCACACAAGCAAAATTTTTTAGTGTCTAAATTCTTGATGCAAAAATTTAAATGAATTCCATTTACTGTAAGCTTTGCTTTGTTCTAATACTCCTGCTTTATAATTTTCTTTTTGCAAAACTATGCGATCATTTGTAACTCACTTTGACGTTCTGTTCAATATCTCTTTCCTGGTAGATCTGAATTCGACGCGACAAAACTCTGACACAACAGTACAGACATCTCTAGACGTAAAATTAAGCAAACACACTAAACCAACTACAACAACAACAATTAGCCGTCTTAAGGTGGGAAAGGTGGGCTCTTACAATGTTTTGCTACATGCCGGCCCCATTCCTCTCTCACCTAGCAAGACACGTGATCAGATTGTCCCACCATCACAAAAGAATGGAATCGGAATACGTAAAGATACAAACAACGGACTAACTAAAAATAGTTCGCACAAGAAAATGCGAGTATCAATGGGTGCCACCAACAACGGAAAGTCAAACAATAGTTTGAAATATTATTGGACAAAAGATTCAAAGAATTTGAGCCTGGGTGTATATGGTAGTCCATATGAAAAAGTTTCCAAGAATTATTCGCGGAAAAAAGCTGAAAATAATAAGACAGATCAGGCTGCATTTGATGATGGGCAGGAAAATGCAAAGATAATTAAGGAAGCGACTAGATTGCTTGTTGTGCAGAATGAAACTCTGAAATCAGGTGTTGACGATAGCAAAGCAGAAAGAGCGGCAAAGCACTTGCTGACGATTGGAAGTACGACCCTTAAGATAGCAAAATGCTTCAATGGCAGCAGGATGGAATGTATTAAAGAGAATGAGGAGGAAAAGAATGAGATTCTTCATAAATTCTTCAAACTTCACTCGGATGATACAAGAGTCAGACTTGCTCATCGTTTAGCTGAAATAGGCCGGGCAGCTATGGTTAAGGGAAAGGAACTACAGGGAAAGAAAGAGGGAAATGAAAGCCGAGGAGTGATTTTAGGGAAAGAGCAAGTAGTGAGTGGCCAAGCAGGGGATGAAAGATTGATACGTCGGAAGGAGAATGGTACAGAAAGGAGCATAGATGTAGGAAGGAATAAGACCCCAGATAGGAACAGCGTTGCTTCGCCTACAGACGGGAAGAGTGATGAAAGCTACGCATCGCATTTACAAAGAGCTCTACAAAACATAGTCCCGACCTACCATAAGACTGCATTGTGTAGTCATGGACATAAGCACAGAGATGTAATACCAAGGTATGGATTACACTCAGGTATCATAGTCCTGCATGGTGTTGTTAAGAATTTGGACAGATGCATCAAATATTGCTGTGCCTCTCATACATGTGACCTCGCACTGATTGTAAGAAAGGAATGCTTTACAATCACGTGCAAATCAAAACTCCACTGTCAGTTTGTGCAGAACAGAGGCCATCGCAGAACTGAGGCTGTCCGCATTTACAGGGGGCAGCTTGGTTCCATGACATTGCTAGACACTGCGTATGATGCTACGAGCAACAGAAAGATGGAGAGAAATGCAAGTTTACATGAAGTAGCTAATGCTCATATCCAAAAGGAACTAAAAGCAAGATTTCGCCACCAAAAGAGTCATTCAATTAGACGAAACAGTTTGGTAAATATTTCCGTGTCATCATTGAAACAAAAAGTCCCAACTTTAGAAGAAATGGTGCCCCCAAAATCAGCCAAAAACATCTCATCGGATGGAGCAAGCAAACATTTTGTTACTTCTGGTGTTCATTCAAAACTAGTCACATTAAATAGAACAGAGCACAGAAGCCAAGAGATACTAAACACGACAGTAGTTCATGCCAAAAGGATTTTCAGTGATGAGAATTATAGGGAAAATGCTCGATTCAATTTGAAAAATACAAGTGACTCCACTTTGTATTCCAGAAAGTTGATGGTCAACAAGAATGCATCGCGTGGACTATCCGGATCAGCTCCAAGGCGCTTGCTTCCTACTCATGCTTCCAGGAATCTTACAAACTCATTGAGTGTTTCTCAGAAAAACCAGCACAGCAGTACACCTAACCCTCTGTATAACACTTCATTCTTGCTAAAATTTTACGACAGGCGGCTAGATGGTGCTGAAAGCTACAACAAGGTTCTGTTTCCTGAATATAGGAATTCAACTCAAACAAATGTTCTCTTGCATTCTAAAGGAACACATAAACCGTATTCAATGCCACTACATTTTGAAAATTCTAAAACGGATGACAGAATAAGACACAGAGCAAAGACAAAATCACATTTCAAAAGCACGAGACACAGCAAGAAAAGCAGATTTTTGAAACACGCATTAAACAATACTTTTGTGGGCTCTAGAACAATGATCAATCTGTTCATGAAACCTCATCCAGTATCAAAGCAGGAAGGGTTGAGCAACTTGCTGCATTTTCTCAAAAAAGATGCAGCTGGAAACGAAGAAGGTAATGGTCTCAATAAAAGTACAAGTGAAGGCAGAGTGAGTTCTGTGGATAGGCCGAGAATAGAGATGCTAGGCCCAGATTTGTTAAACATGACAAGGACACCTAAGCACCTCAATAAACACTATTATTTTCATTCATCTAGAGATTACATGAGCAGGAAAGGTTTAATCCTAGAAAAGACACAGACCTTGAATAGACCCTTGAAGCCAGTACAGTTGAAAAGCCAACCATATCTGGCTGTTGCATATAAGGAAGGAAACAGAGTGAATGTTAATGCCATGAGATCAATAAAGAATACAGCAAGCAACGTATCTCTTGAAGCACATAGACAGACTAGAAGGCCATTGATATCTGCAGTTGGAAGTAAAAGAGGCGAGGTATCTGTGTCATCTAGCAGAAGAATGAAACTGAACGGAGAATTGAATAGTAGCAAGGTGATTCCACAGAGCAGCGAGCCAGCTCTTGCTTCCTCACTGCAGTTCCCTGTTCCTTCGTCGGAATTCCCAACTACAGCTAGCAATAGCTCTATGGACAATATGACAAACAGGACTTCAAATTCCAAAGAGAGCATTCAAAGTGGGAAGCATCAGCAATATTCAAAGCATAACCAGACAAAATCTGAGTTGTTTGTTAATGGAAATGTCAATTTTGAGTCACTGGTACCCGGCCCAACTATGTCCAAGACCAAAGCTTACAGAGCAGAGAATTTAAAAGCATCAAAAACGCTTAGTGCAAATAAAACCTCAGAACGCATAGTATATGGAGAGCCAAAATATGCAAAGATCTTACGTCTACATCAAGGCCCGAAGAACTTAATTGTGCTGAAACAACGAGATAGAAGCTCACCAACTTCAGGAATGAGTCCTTCCACAACAGCTGCGCAGAGGTTTAAAGTTCTTGTATATTCACCAGCTCGTCTTGTCACATCGAAAAAGACATCGAAGAAAATCTCAGATATTTCTGGCAAAAAGCCTTTTGAGACAGAGACAGATCTATACTCTATCAAGCAAAGTAGTGGCATGCCTTTACAAAAAGAGTTTGTAAGCAAGGGTAGGTATGATATGCAAAGAGAGTTATCAGGTAGGGGAAGGAATGCAACACAGAATGTTTCACTGAAGAACAAATCGGCTGTATTTGGGACGCAAGATCGAAAAGAGATAGCTATAGAGCCAATTTTTTTCATTGGGAGAGAATATGGCAGGCAAAACTCTTCTTACATTGCGAAAGCAAAGACGATGGCGAATTTCAGTGCCAATGAAAGATCTACAGGTGATCAACTCAAAACTGTACAAAAGGAAGTTGTTGTGGATAGAGCAGATTATTCAAAACCAATTAATTCAACACAGCGGCAAGTCATTGAAGACTTGTCCTCAAGGCCACTTTCTGCTCTTCAGAGCAAAGATGCAAGTAGATCGAGTAAGGCTATAGATAGCAGGAATATAACAGGCAATCTTGATGAAACAGCAAAACAGATACTCGATCCGCTTAAACATCCAAATTCCAATGTTCAGCATAAGCATGCAAGGCATCGTCCCAAAATCCACAACCCTACCACCAGGAAACAAGAGTTCCTTGATATCCTGCCCTACCGTTCTCAAAGGAGGGAGCCCACTATGCTCCAGATCCATAAAGCAGGGGATGTAAATATGTCCACCGATGAATTGCGTAGTACACAAAACTTGCGAGCTTCCATAAACAATTCAAAAGAATCTGTTGAAGATCCTAGGAAATTGAAAATTCGAAAGAATTATACTGCACCCACTCTACAATATCAGCTTGGTACAACGTCAATTCTACAAAATCATACAGTACCGATTCAGCAAAGGAATAAAACATCATTTCAACAGGATGTTGCAGTAGTTTTCAAACAAAATGATACATCAATTCATGAACATGGTACAATATCAATTCAACAAAATAATACCACACCAGTGCATCAACTTGGTGCAATATCAGCTCAGCAAACTGATGGCACATCGGTTCATCAACATGATACCACATCAGTACATCAACATGGTGCAACATCAGCTCAGCAAACTGATAAAACATCGGTTCATCAACATGATACCACATCAGTGCATCAACATGGTGCAACATCAGCTCAGCAAAATGATAAAACATCGGTTCATCAACATGATACCACATCAGTGCATCAACATGGTGCAATATCAGCTCAGCAAAATGATAAAACATCGGTTCATCAACATGATACCACATCTGTGTATCAACATGGTGCAATATCAGCTCAGGAAACTGATAAAACATCGGTTCATCAACATGATACCACATCAGTGCATCAATATGGTGCAACATCAGCTCAGCAAAATAATACAGCATCGGTTCATCAACATGATACCACATCAGTGCATCAACATGGTGCAACATTAGCTGAGCAAAATGATTCAACATCAATTCATGAAAATGGTACAACATCACGTAAGCAAAGTAATGCAACATCGGTTCATCAACATGGTACAAAATTAGTTGAGCAAAAGGATAGGTTATCTACTCATCAGCATGGTACGACATCAAGTCAACAAAATGACAAAACAACGACTCATCAACATGGTGGAACATCAATTAAGCAGAATGATACAACATTAACTTATCAACATAGCACAACAGCAAGTCAACAAAGTGATGCATCATCAACTCATCAACATGGTAGAGTATCAAGTCAACAAAATGATACTGCATCAGTTCATCAGCATGGTACAACATCAGTTCAACAAAATGATACAACATCAATTGATGAACATGGTACAGCATCAGTTCTGCAAAATTATGGAAACTCAGTTTATCAACAAGGTACAACATCAATTAAGCAGAACGATACAATGGCAACTCATCTACATGATACAACATCACATCAAAAAAATGATATACGATCAACATATCAACATGGTGCAGCATCAATTAAACAGAATGATACCACATCAATTCATCAACATGGTACAACACCAGTTCAAAAATATTATGCAAAATCAATGTATCAACATGGTGCAACATCAATTCATCAACGTGGTGCAACATCAACTCAACAAAATAGTGCAATATCAGTTCATTATGAAAATACAACATCAATTCAACAAAATGATGTAAAGTCAATTCATCAAAAGGATACAGCATCAATTCGACAAGATGGCACTATATCAATTCAGCAGAGAAATCTAACATCATTTCAACAAAATGATACTACATCAATTCAACATCATGACACAACCTTAACAAAACAAAATGATACTACAATCATTCAACAAGGTAATGCAACAGATAATGGTACTATCAGCAAAGAAAAAGCATTTCAAAATTCAAAAGTTGCAAATTATAAGCCAAAAACAGAGAAGGAAGCATTTAAGTCAGTAAACATGCCAATCATTTATCCTGAAATGGACAAAATCGATACTCATGAGAAAATAAGGCAAAGAAATATCACCAAGTTTTCGTCTCTTTCTGCAAAGAACAAGAGCGCCCCTGCACATCTAGATAGTTCAAAAATGCAAGATCGCGACGGGAAACTTACTATCAATGATACACATTTTATCAAGGATCATGAGAAAAATAGTCAAGTTAACAGTAGTAAGCATTCAAAGTTATCTGTACCTCATAAAACTGTAACAGAAGTGTACAAATATACGACGAAAGACATGAATAAAACAGATTTACCAGTTAGAGATTATGGCGCCTTCAAGAATACAACAGAATATGTCAAGCAAATCTCAAGAAGACCAGTAGGATCTTCAATATTGAACGCAACAAGCCAGAACAGAATTGCAAATCATCGATTCACCGTGGAGAAAATAAAAGCCATCGATGAAGTGGTTAGGGAGGAGCAAAATGGTACTCAAGTGAACAATGCAACCAGAGTTAACGAGACGGGAATTAGCGCAGCTGTGTCTTTGTCCTACCAGAACCTCACAATTAGTTCCAATACGAGCAAAAATGCTTCTTCTCTAGTGATGTACCCCCGTCCCGCAGTAGCAATGCCTTCGACAAAGTACATACCAAACAGAGCTGAAATACGAGAGCAGAATTTCAGACATCGTACTGCAAATGGGAGTGTTATTTTTCTTTCAAGTAAAGAGACCAATGTATCGGCAGTGAACTCCAGTCATTGGTTGCCTGTCAGTATTCCAATATTTCCACCATCAAACCACAAAACTCTCAATAAATCATCAAAGTATGTCCCTGAAACAGAGGCTGTTACAACATGGCATTCCTTACATAGCAATACGAAATCACCTATAAACAAAGCTATGTCCCAGAATTCATCTGCCAACGGAAATAGAAATTTTGAATCTGTAGGCAACGATAATTTTTCACATTCCAATGGTAGTATAAATCAGTTCCATCAGTATATATCATACCCAAGTCCAACAGGAAGACACAAGTATAGCGCGACATCCAAAACGATGCCTAACCACTTAGTTGGACACAAAACAACATCCACCAAACCCACATATTTGCAACACGACTATACTGCACAGCACAAATCAAGGGTTAAGAACAATACAAAGCAAAAAGTCTCTAATGTTGTTGAAAGCGTACGTGCCACATCAACGAGAAATACGTCTTCTATAGGCGGCATGAAGCTCTCTCCTGTAATACGAGGAAACTTTACCTCAAAATACACACAAACCCCGTATTGGCTGAATGAATATTTCCCGTGGAAAAATTACAAACATCCAATTCCAAAGTTAACAGTGAGCCCACTTAAGTCAATTAATTCTACGCCATATGAATTTTCCTACAAAAGACTGTTTTGGAAAACTGTTCCAGGACAAAGTCCCTTCTGGCTTCAGTACCAAAACCTGGCAAGGAACCTAACGGGGAAGTTGTTGCCAACATCAAACCAAAAAGCAACAGTAGCATTTAATGATTATAGATCTACAGCCGAAAATTCCTCTGGTCTAAGCAACGAAACCATTGGGAAAGAGGAGAAAGTGCCCATTAATAACTTGAGTAAGAAGACAAAAAATCTACACATGAACAACAGCAAAGTTTTTAACAATACAACACTAAAAGTCAAAAATGAGACCCATAATTCTTCACTGTACGATGCATCTCATGACTCGAAGCATTTGCATGGTGATAAAACTTTGAAAATGTCGAATTCCTCTGCTATCCCATCAAATCCTTTGATCAACAAAACTATAAGTAAAACTGTTCACATCAAGAATTCAGCATCTTCATCCGGAAGTAGTTTTTCCGAACTTGATCGTACCGTAGCATTAGAGCAAAATCATACACACATCAATGACAAAGTGGTTAACAAGAGACCCAAAATCTTAAATGACGGGACTGATAATTCAAAGCTGAATTATACCGCACACGGATCAAGCCATCTACTTTTCACGTCCTCTCGCACAAAAACAGACAACGGCTCTAAAAGGGTCTTTTCAAATGGGCTATTTTCCAATGCAAGCACAGAACGGTTTTTCAATCACAAAATGCTAGCAAGTAGCGTGCGAAAAGTCCCGTCAGGTTTGGTTACGAAGCTGAACAAAACGGAACAGTTTCTGAATACAGTTCGTAAAAAGCAAAATCCGGATGTCACACTTAGAGTGCATTATAGGTTGAGAAAGCCAAGCCATGTGAAGCATAAGCGTCCAACAAGCAATCAGAAAGCCGGGAATCATAAAAGTCAGACAACCGGGACTCAAAAGAATCAGACAACGTGGACTCAAAAGAATCAGACAACGTGGACTCAAAAGAATCAGACTACCGGGATTCAAAAAAATCAGGCAACTGGGATTCAGAAAAGTAGAGCCCCAGATGTTATCAGAGTTTACTACCACCTCAACAATCACAGGGGTAAAATGCACACAGAGAAAAAACCTAAGGAAAAGCTAGCGGGTAGAACATCTAAAACGCCAGATACAATCAGAGTTTATTATAACCCAGGTCGTTTTATGCATCCTAAGAAAAAAGTAAATGATAGTATTAGATTAGGTGTGAGTAAAAAGAAGTCAGCAAACCTCACAGAATTCTACGGCATCAAAAAAATTTACATGCAGGACAGTTTGGAAGATAAAGAGCTTGGGGTGCACCCGATTGCACCTACAAATAAAAGCAATACAGCCCAGGAATTAAATGATTTAAGTTTAAAGGAAACAACTTTGAAAGTTAAGGAAACAGACAACACGCCATCCACTGTTAAGCTACCACATCTCTCTAAAAATGCAGAGAGCAAAGAAAGCTCATCAATTTCTACTCAAGTTTCGAATTCTCAGATGAAGAGTCCATACAAGTTCATGATCTATGTCCCTCAAGACAGCGTAAGTCCAAGGCTTCCTCAAAACAGCAATTATTTTTCACAGAAGCCCAAGGGTGCAAAAACATCAACAGGTGATAGAAAGAGTGTTCCCCGCACCGATTCTAATAGAGACATTTCTGTTTCCCCTAAGCACTCATTTCACAGAAAGAGAGCGGACGGGAAACATTGCAACTTGCTAGGAATATATGTGGACAGGGTATTACAAGATGGGGCGGAAGCTGGAAATTTCTATCCGGTTCTATTTGTGAAGGATCCTGTCCATTGTCATCGCAAGTGCTGTGCGGATCAGCGATGCAATTTTGCCATGTTTTATCGTGATTTCTGCTATCTCATAGAATGTTTCTCAAAGCTTAGTTGCAGACTTGTACACTCCAAGGCTGTCACAAGACACCCACATTTGTTAGCCAAAATTCGAGAACCAGAAGACAGATCTCTCTCTCGCGTATACAAATTTCCTCCAGAAATGGGCCTAGCTCACGTACCTTCCATGTTTATTAGACCAAAATCTGCCGAGACTGTTCGTGGCAAAAGTCGAAGCTCAAAATCTCAAAAGGAAGCGTTAATGGACCTGTTCCACTCGCTGTTGACTCAGCTAGAAGGTCGACACCCAACATCAAAGAGAGAACATGTGACAGTGATACCCCACCTTGAACAAAAAGTTAAAAATTCTAATACAATATCACCTGTTGTCATACACAATAGCACTCGCCTGCTCAAAACTGCAACAAACCAATCAGCAATGCGCAATAAACAATTGCCATTGTTTGCAAAACCCTTTTTTGGTATGCCATTGAACAGAACTAGTGCAACCAATCAAAATTTCCCAAACAATGATGATACATATCTGTCAGATTATTTGAATCAAACATTCGCCAGCGTTTCAAAACCATTTCATCCTACAATCCCAAGCAAAATGAAATTATCAACGACGCATTCTCGCTCAAAACACCCAACATTACACTCAGCTTTGTCTGCAGTGTCTCCACTAGAAGTCAAGAAAATTGTAGCTGACCTAGCAACACAGTTATCACAGATGAATTTAAAACTAAAGGATGTCCTTCCAGAGCTAAGGTATGTTTTGTTGCACAGCAGATCACGATTGCATTCATCGAACAATGTTTCTAGAACAATTTTTGATGGAATTAAGGAGCTAAGAGCTGCCGAGCTTAGAGGAAAAGTATCTTCCTTTTCTGGCCATTCCATAAAGCCAATTGTAACCAGCATTTTCAGGCCACGGCAGGATCTAGGCCCTATATCAGGAACAAAAACAGACTCGCCAGTAAATGATAGTCATCCAAAAAAACAGGAGCTGAAGTCGTTTCAAGCTGCAGAGCAGCTAATGAACTCCGTTAAAGATAGAAGTAGGCCGAAAGTAAATGAAAATAGTAGACTCACTTGCATGATTACTTCAGTACGAGGTGGTGCCACTCTATTTGGTGGTCCTCGTTCTGGAGTATTTACGTCGCATGGAGGTGGTATGAGCTTAGATCAGTGTATAGAACGTTGTTGTACTGCAGAAAGCTGCCATGTTGCTTTGCTAGTTTCTGGGCATTGCTATACAGTAAAGTGTTACACAGCAAGCCTTTGTGGGATCGTACCTGCAAAACGAGCAGGGCAATATTTAATGACAGTAGCTTATGTGCGGAGGAGGATCACATATTCAACAGGAGAACAAGGAAGAATACAGACTTCAATTGGAGATACAACGCTGCCAGTTAGCGCAGTTGTTTGTACTGAGTCAGTGGTATACGAGGGTTATACATTGAAAGGAGGCTATGACGCTGGCCATTTTACATATAAAGGAGAAGTAGGTACACTAGCGGACTGTATAGAGCTGTGCTGTACTGCAAATTTCTGTGATCTTGTTTTCATGGTAACAAGTCAATGTTACTTGGTGTACTGTTACAGTAAAGATGGCTGCCAACATGTGAAGGCCTATCATGGAGTATTATATCGTACAAGAATAGCTTACTTACATAGTAGGAAAAATATCATCCCACCATGGGTACCAAGGAATATTGAACTGCGTGGTGCTATCAGTACTGTAAAGAAAGATTTTAAAAATGGAATCATCAATTTAAACAATGACCATCCAATGACGCCAATGTTAAAACAACTGCATCATCTTAATTCTACAACTGCCACAAGAACTTCCCCAATAAAGTCTCCTCTCATAACCAAGAATTCATTTTTGCAAACTTGCGTACTTGCCAAAGCCCTTGCACAAACAACTATGGCAGAAGGACACAAAGCTGGGAGACTTCTATTTCGTGGAAGAAAGACAAACGACAGAGATTGTATAAAAGATTGCTGTTTGAATAACAAATGTAACATCGCACTTCTCGTTCAGGATTATTGCTTCAATGTTATCTGCAAAAGCAGAAGAGCGTGCAAGCCAGTAAAAGCAGTCAAGTCAAAGCACTCAGTACGATTAGCTGTGATACGCACATCTGTTACACATGTGAATGGTATGTTTACATTAACACCTAGTTTGAGCTTTTGATTATCATTTATGCAATCTCAAACTATATTAATGCAAGAGAAACTGAATAAAGCTGAAATTTCATTGCTTGAACCCCCTAAATAAGAACCCCAAAGAGGCTGAAAGGGGGATAGTTCTTATGCAATGAATTTCATGTTGCTGATTTGAAGGTGCATGGGTAGGATTTTTCAAAAACTTCCTGAGCTTTTCAAGTTGCACAACATATGAAAAGATTATTATACAATTTTTCTGATCTTAAGTGTCCTCAAGAAAAATCAAGAATTCTTGAGCTGAAACCAACGTAATTGCATGCAAAGCATTTTCTGTATATAAGAAACTTGCTAATAACTTTACAGGCTGGAATTAAGAATACCAACCCACTAATTAAAAACCTATCTAGGCTTCTCAGGAAAAGCCTAAGTTCTTTCATGCGATTTTTTCCTTTCTTTACAATTCATCAACTTTCCTTGGCTTTTGCTAGTTTCTGTTATTTATTTAAGATATAATTGTTAGTCGTTTGTGCATAGTAGATTGACAATAATAAATTCTAAACAACGGAATTATTTTGTTTAATGCTTGCATTCTATTTCATCATTTATGCCCTTTGCATTGATTTGAGAGCTTCCATTGCTTGAATAATTACGATTTATTACAATTTATTACGATTTATTACGAGTTCTTACGATTTATTACTAGTTATTACGATTTGCTACGAGTTATTACGATTTGTTACGATTACGGTAATAATTGCGATCTGTTCTCAAATTCATTTTGTTGTCTTCTTCATTGCTTTGAGCCCAAAATGTTGAAATTTGCAATTTACGTGTTGCATTCTGTGAACGATTTGATAAATTTTTTGTTTTACTTCATAGCAATTCTAAGTTATATAGTTCACTTCAATTGTTTCAGAAATGGTTGCTGGTTCAGCCCCTAATACGACATCACTTGCAACTGAGCCTCCTACAAAACGACGTTTAAACACAGAAAAGCGTCATGTTTTGCACACCTCAATGACAACACACTCGACACGAAACCGACTTGACAACAGCAAGAAACGTTTTGATAACCACTTGACTTCACCAAAGCCAAACATTCTAAACTCTCATAGAAATATCTTGCCAAGACAATCCTCGACATTGCACCAAAGTTCTGGAGTGGATTATATGCAGCCAAAGTTGAATAGTTGGAAGAATTTCTCAGTTACTCACAATGAGAACACCCATCAGAATAGCTTTAGCAATAATGCTGGGTTACCACCACCGTTCCAGAGTAGCGATCCAACAAATAGCTTACTACGTCACCAAAATGTTTCTGTAAATGACACTGATCATGTCAGGCTGGACATAAATGTGGAATCCTCATTCGAAGATGGAATCACCGATGAAGGGGATGTCCAAGAGGAAGGCCCATCCAACGATACATCTTTAGTGTCTAATGAAACCGAGTCTGAGCTTCTAGTGAACGAAACTGGGCCTCTAATGGTGCTTATGCCAAAACAACATATGTCAATGACATCATCAGGCCGTGAGAACTCATCCCGTTCAGCAATAAGTTCAGCGTGGTCATCTATGTTGGTTGCCATACAGAAATCAATCAGTGGGTCAATGAAGAAGCGTAATAGCTCTCTTTTTTGGCCAATAGAAACAGTTGCAAGCAAGGTGCAAATTGAAAGTAGCTATAGCGAAGTACAAAGGAAGCGAAGTCATGATCCATTAGAAGCAACTGAATCACCTAGTGGGAAGCGAAAAGTAGTTCTTCAAACTGCATCGAAAAGTCCATCAAGTCTTAGTTCATCAATAGAAACCTCAGAGATGTCAAGGGTAAGCTCTTTAACCTCAACTACTGTACATCCGGCACAGGATTTTCACACTTCACTCTCAATACAAGCTGGAAGTTCTCTAATGAAAAAAAATTCAGAGGGATCTTCAACAAAGGCCGGCCTATTTCCAACTTTGATTGTCACTGTAGCCACTACAGATAAGCCATTACAACCATTGACACCATCCCCTTTCTCCAGCCTTTTTCCAACACCAAAATTACAGAGGTTAGTCACTACAAACGTGCACACAGAGCCAACTGTTTGGGACTACTCAGAAAGCATGATTAACCCACAATACATTAAAAGCAGTCCTTCCTTACAACCAACTGAGCATAGCAGTCAATCTCCAGAGCAGCAGCTCCTATACATCTACAAAAAGGACGAAATGTATACTCCAGGAATACCAGCAGCAACTTCATCTGAGCTGAAGAATGATTTCTTCCATATTTCTAATGCCCAAGAAAGAACATCTGCTAGAAGCACACTCGAACTTTCAATGCCAGTTCTTCAAACGAGTTACTTGAAGTCAAATGGAGACAAATCTCCTTATGTTTATTCCAAGAGTTCATTCATTATTGCTCCTACTAAAATCTTGTCAACCCAAGCACCTGAAGTAACTTTACACATCTCACCAACACCAACACCAGCATCACTACTTGTGAGATCATTAGTCAACTCTTTCCCCCTTCCTGTTTCTTCACCAGTTCAGTTGAAGAGTATTCTACCTAGTTCCTCATCTACTGTGACAGAAACTAAATGCGTAGAATTAAATTCTCATATAGAGAAAAATGCATTTGATCTAGCAGAGTTTGGAACACCAGGAAAGGCAATTGGAGCGATGGTAAATAAAGTGGAAGACATGGTCTTAAATACAACTACAGCAGCTAAATCATTTGCCAATGTGACATCTCTTATTGGCAAGTTGGAGAATTTGGTTGATAATGAGATATCAAATAGACCAATGAAGAACGAGGAGAGAACAATAAAAGAAATCGTAATAAATCAAAGCAATGCTACTGATCGAAAATATGAAAGTGTTATTGATAGACTGAATTACTTGACACAACTTGTTGAAAATATGGAAAGTAGGAAACACATAGATGATACTGATTTTTCACCTGGGGAGAAAGGTGATCATGGAAAGAGAAAGGTAGTGGAAGTTCTGAACAGAATTGTGTCTAAGCTCAAAGATCGTGATTCCCATCCAGATCTAACACCAAAAGTGTCGACCCATTATCACGTGACTATGCAAGCACCAATAAGGGCATGGGCACCGTCAGAGAACCCTGCAGTACCGGCTGCTTATTATGGAGATCTGGAGATTTCTAGACACTCGAATATCAAACATAGTGAAGTTTCTGCTGCAAAGGACAGTGAGAAAAATATGGCAAGTCTTATAAGTACGTTACACTCCATTTCATCTCACGTTGTAACAATGACCAGTGTCGATAGATCTTTGGAAATCTCAAACAGCATAAGCAAAGTTTTGCCACCCAATTTGAAAGAGACCATTGTGCCATCCACAAGCACAGAAACACCTTACACGCTTCACGTCAAGCAAGGACCAACACATCCTGTTGAAAGTGCCTCGAATCCATCTACCACAAGCCTTCAAGCAAGGAGTTTGAAATCCACTAAGAAAAGACAGAAAAAGTTCAACGCTATTGCTAAGAAATGTAGTGCAGGTCTGGCCTTCTACCCGAGCCATCTACTTCGTGGTGGCTTTAGCGCCGGGTTATTTTCACATCAAAGTGGAGTAAAAACGTTGGCAAAATGTATTGAGAGGTGTTGTGCAACTGACACATGTACTGTTGTGCTCATGCTGCAAGAGAATTGTTTCAATGTTCGATGCAAAAATAAGTGGCTTTGTGGCAAAGTAAAGAATCAGAACAAGCGCGTCAAAACAACATTAGTTTATGTCAACAGAGGGGAGAACGAAGTTGCCTCTTTCCCAGAGAGAATGGTATTGCATGATGACTTAGAGACAGGAACTACTCGCAATTCTACAGAGAGGTCTACAGAAACAATGACGAAAAAGCCAACAAACTATATATCAGTAGGCCAAAAACTCTACAAGAAAAACTTCATTCCAACAAAGCCAGATCGTGGAACAGCACATTTGGCAAATACGAAGAAAGCAGCTGCTGATAGTCCTATTGGAAAGAAAGAAAATTTAATCAATGAAGTAAGTGAAGCACAAAAAAGTTCAACCTATAAAAACAGTGAAAAACAAGAAAAGAACGGAACCACTATAAAGCCTGCTGTTAGAAACACTAAGCAAGTAACTTTTCATCCACCAGAGACCTCCATGGAGGCTGTGTTTCACCCTTTGAGCAAGCCATCTGACAGCAGCACAGCGAAGACAAGAAAGCAAAAGGCTGCTAGTAGCATTAAGAGCATCCCTGATGCTGGAGTCTCAACGGGGGCAGTATATCACCCCGAATCCTTGGGGTCTGATTTGAAATTTGGTCTCATGGTAAAAAAGCTGGCTAAAAGTGCCTCACCACGATCATATAGTGGTTCCATTCTCAAACATGCGGGACCAGAAGGTGAGTGTCAACCTGGTGAGATACATAGTGATACTGTACTTGAAAGTGGATGGAAAGCTGGCGAATATCAACGCCATGGTGATATTTCACACATGATAGATTGCATACGGAGATGTTGTGACCAACCCGATTGTCACGTGGCCTTGCTCATGGTACATTGTTATACGGTTCATTGCTTTGATGTGACAACATGTGAACCAAGGCAGCCTAAAATATCGTTCTTCAAGCCAAAGCTTGCATTTGTGCGCAAGCCTCCAAAAGCTAGTAGACACAATAACTCTTTAGCAGATGGGATCGTCTCGGATCGAAGCAGCAAAGAGTACTTGAGCACTTCTACAGCACAACATGTGAGCCATCCGTATAGTTTGCCATTGCTTCCGTCATCAAGCAGCAGGAACCTGTCCATCTCGCCCATAAAGTATCTGTTAGTTCAACCAGTACCATCGAAATCATCTCTGATGCCACCAGCAATCAAAACAACTAAAAGAAATCCGTCAAATAGAGTGGCACTGCCATCAAAAACTGTGCTTGAATCGTCATTTTCAGCCGCTATCATCAGTAGTTCAAATCAGCCAGGAACCGTAGAATTTCCAAGTAGCCATAAAGAAAGCCTTACGGAAGATACCGTCAAAACAGCAATGGAAACTAGATCGGAGTTTCCAATGACAGCCCATCCAACAAAAGTATCAACTTTGGACGTTACAATGCCTAGAATCCACTTACCAGAAGTTCAACCCTATACATGGCATACAGTTGAGAACCACACAGACACACCACTGCAGCGAATGCATCTGGTTAAGCAGTCCGTTCCAAATGAGTTTCTTTCAGTATACAGTGTTGCAAGTGTAGCCAACGTTAGAAGTGAATCCTTGACTAGAGCATCTGTTTTTATTGTTATGCCAACTATGCTACATGAACACCTTTCCAGCATATCAAGTAACTTAGACTCACCAAAGAGCACTATTTCTCATAAACCATCGACAACGCTGAAAGAAAGCAGCATGGGAATTGCATTTGGGAAAGCTCCCTTGCCTTCGAGTATATTTTCAGATGAATCTACTCTTTCAAAGCAAAGAACACCAACGCTACCAGCTTTTGGAGATCTTGGAGACGATACAAAACGAGTTGGAATCTACAAAGATGAAATTTTTCATTCAGAAAAGCAGGAACTACATGGGCTGTCGCTTAGAGAAGAAAAGATGAAAACGTACCCAGTTGAAGGAAAGAAACTGGAAGAACAGAGCTCTTTCTATCAGCCTTTGTCAACAAATATTGCGGCAAAACAAACTGACTTAAATAGAGGAAATGGACAGAACTTTGTAGCCGTTGCTGATACTCAGTCTATTAGGAGGCTCGCCCTTCCAACGTCTTCATCCTTTTCATCCTCATCCTCTACATACTCCCCCTTCCCAGTCGCTTCCAGCATGAAAACAACCACTTTGCTGGCACATAGCAAAGTTACTACCCTTGAACATAAACAAGAGGCTATTTCAAAAGAGCAGCAGTTAGCTATAGATGTTTCATTCTTCAAGCCAAAAGCTGGAAAAATTAGTGTTGTTGATAAAATATCAAGGAAAATTGAATCTCAGAAACAAGAAAATCAGCATGTTGTGAAAATTCAAGCATTTATGACGTCATCTACTTTAGTGTCATCTTCAACTACCTCTGCACTTGCCTTCTTAGCGACGTATCCTCCCACTGAACAGCGAAAAGCATCTGTGTTAAATATGACGAACCCAAAATCTGGACTATTTGGTAGCATTCCAACTGCAAAGCGGAAGGAAATGTTGGCCGAATTTTATGCCAAACATAATTATGAAAATATCTTTGGACATGTGGGAAAGAATGTTACTGTGTCTCTACAAAACTTCATGCGCAATTCAGATACCTCAATTCAATCAAAATTAAATCACTCTAATGCTGAAGCAGATAGTGACTTCTCGAAGATATTCCAGAAAATGCAACATGATGGACCATCAAAAGCCTGTGCAAATTCCCATATCTTAGAGCGCTCTATTCTTACATTGGGGTGGAAAGCGGGTGAATTCTCAGACGCAGGCCCAGCACAAAATATGAATGAATGTTTGATGAGATGTTGTGAGACTGGTACTTGCAATGTGGCATTGTTTGTCAAAAGCCGTTGCTTTCTTGTCAACTGCAGATATCCAGAGAGTTGTGCCCAGTCTTCTACTGATGGCCTAGATGTTCAGCCAAGTATAGCATACGTGCCACGTAATCAGAATGAGATCAATGTATTTGGAAGTTTTGCTCGAGCTGCTTTGAAGGAGCAGAGAGAACAAGAGCTTAAAGAGATGGACAAAATACAGCGAAATTCAAGGCTGCTAGCCGAGGCTTTGACGTCACAACGAGCACCTTCTACACCATCAGAAAACGCAGCTGCACTGGCAGGAAAAGTGAACCTCCATTCAAGGACATGGGAATCATCTCTTTACAGGGAATCTATTAATGAGGTTTCAAGTGTGACATTTTCTGCAATAAAGACACCGGCACTGACTCCATCAATTTTTCCAGCATCATTTTCATACAATACAGTTAGTGATAACATTATTCATTCCACTCAAAACATCAACCATCAAGCTTCAAGTCCATTGGTATCAATTAGGCCCACCAACAGTCACATTACTGACCAATTGAAAATCACACCATTACATACCATCTCCACTCCAACACCTACAATTGTTGGGATTCATAGAAAATCGCGAACACAACAACAGCAGGAAAAATCGTCAGCAGAAGCAGAAAAATTTGAACAACTCATCAAGCTTGTAGAGAACTTGCACAGCGATGTGAGATCATTCCGTCCAACCGAGGCGATCAAGCAATCTAACAAAGTAATGAGAGTGATTTTGTCAGCAATAAGAGAGTTGAAATCAAGTCAACATTCCTTGCTGCAGAAGCTGTCTGACAAAACAAAGAAGTCAGAGATATTTCACCGGTTGTTAAACAACACAGCTAATGAAGAAAAGGGGAATTCACTTTCTAGCAACAGCTCAGTATTAAACAAAGAAATTTTGAATGTTCTTCATGAGATCTCAAGCAAGCTGCATGAAAAGCAAGGAAATGCTGAAGCCAGTGCGAGTCATTTAATAGAGACGGCAGCTGCCAGGTCAACCAAGTTATCAGCTTTTCCGGCAACAGACCATGTGACTGAAACAAAAACAGGGTCTGAACATAGCAGTACAGTGAGTAAAGCCTCTGTTGTCAGTACGGGCACCAGCACTGTTGACCTAGCTGTTACAAATACCATTCAGACAGTAGGTATGCATGACACCCGTAACTACATACCTACGCCTCAACAGCTGCAAGACATGCATCCAATCGAAAAAATGGGCGAATTGACGAAGAAATATTTGAAGAACAATGCAGTGGAAAATACAACTGTTTTAGAACCTGTTAAAAAAGTAGAGAGTGGTTTCATTGCCTCACGGAGGAGCACGGCCATGCTTCCAGGAGTGACGCAAACTAGTATAGCAAAAGCAGTAACATTAGGATCAACAGCATCAACAGCATCTTACACATTGCCAATAGCAACAAGCTCTATGAGACAAAACACAATTGATGTCAATTCAAATGACAAAGTCACAAGCCTTCTAGGTCGTATTGATCATCTTTTGAATTACACAAACACGATTGAAAAGAGGCTGTTAATGGCTGGTCAACACGAGAATAGAACAAATGCAGAGTTACACAGGATTATAAATAAAGAAATATCAAAATTGAATATCACAAAAGCTATGAGTGATTTGGGAGAGAAGCTTCAACATCTCAAAGAAAAGAGTCGACGTGATGAAAATAGAAGTGAAATAATGAAGCCTATTGTTGAATTATTGAAGTCAGCCATTCAGAATGTGAGCCATAAGAATGCTTTCCCACAAGAGCCAGAACTGGCTCCATTATTTGCTACTGATAACTCAGCTGAAGGCGTCAAAAAAGCTGACAATGATGACAAAATATTACTTGACATATTGGATGATATCCAGTCGGGCTCTCACGAAGAGACAGAAGGATTTTTAGAAGTCTCACCTTCTAGGAATGTGCTACAGCCGACATCAGTAGTAGAGAGCCTATTTTCTCATCCAACAAACTATGAGCAACTTTTCAGTACCATTTCCTCCAAGAATTTTGCAGCAGTTCATCCATCAGTCCTTCCTACTAACTTAATTAGAAATGGATTTGAAATTAACAGTGGCTCTTGGGATATGCATTTTCCAACAACAAAGCTACCACAGCAAGGCTCCAGACATATTGATTTTGTTCCATTCATGTCAACACCAGATGCGCCTCCACAGTCCACCTTTTCCGCTCATCGAACAACGATAGCCCCATCTAAGTCTTCATTTCTGCAGATAAACCCAAGAAATACGTTTAGACTTGCTGACTCTAGTAAGCTCAATATTCACAGGACGCATGCGCCATATGATGGTACATCAAAGCTCTTCTCACTTCAGCCATCTCCCAGCCTGATGAATCAACTTCCAGATGAACAGCTTTCCCCACATGACATCAATCCTGCACACCATGACATCAGCCCTGTACATCATGACATCAGCCCTGTACATGATGAACTGGATTTCCAAAGCGAGTTAGATTACCTCATACCTCAGCCAGAATGTAAACACACAGAAATACTCACAAATCAAACTCTGAAATATGGAGGGGCATCAGGAACTTTCAAGCAAGTTGGTGCCGTGGAGAATATGACATCTTGTATAGATTTATGCTGCTATGATAAAATGTGTGATGCAGCATTTATGCTTGGACACCACTGCGTTGTCGTGTATTGCAAGAGCAAAATATCTTGCGAGACTGTTGCTGCTAAAAGATCAAATCTGAACCCTATGATATCATTTATAATTAGAGGGACATCTGGTCAATCAGAGGGCACTACAATGAAGTCGCAACAAATAAAGTCAAGAGAAAGCAGCACAAAGCTAGCAACTGAAGTGAAAATACCGTTTTCATCAAGAAGTGCATCTTCATTACTGCCAATTGAGACCCCAATATCAACAGAAGGAGAACATAGAACCATACAAACAGTCAGCAAAGCCTACAATGATGTAGCATCGCTGACCCTATTAAGTCTGCTCACACCAACACCTTCCTTAGCCACTGTTCATACAACGGTTATTAGCAGAAAAGAAGTCAGTGTTCTAGGAAGTCTATCTATTCTTGACCCTGGAAGTAAACAAAATGAACGAGACATAAACAACAATATAGTAAACATGACAAATGACGTTATCAAAGAAGGAGCTGTAAACATTAAGAAGGCTCCATATCAATTGAATGGGTCAGCTGACCCTAAATATTGGCTGCACAACACAGACCGTTCCAAAGCAAACGTTTCAGCTAGCCAGTCTGGTGAGATCCTCCGGTCATTCCCTGGAGGGATGCCGTCAGAAGGGAGCACTGGGAACCTGCCTCTGTGTTCGTATAGCCCGATTTCTTACAATGTTACGCTACGACACAGCCTGGAGTCGGGCTATTACACGGACCAGGGCAGTGTTTCCTCTGAGGATTGCTCTCACTTGTGCTGTCAATCTCCAAGCTGTAACGTAGCTTTTATGCTAAATGGTAATTGCTATTCTGTTGATTGCCAAAACCCAAAGTTGTGCGAGCTTGTGGGCGATGATGCTTCGTCTGCACGCACTAGCATAGTCTTTGTTGTGAAAGTTCCAACTGCACAATCAAAAGCTGATCATGAAGGCATTGTGCGTGACGCTAATAAAGAACATGGCGCCACAACAAGATCAATGATTGGAGCCTCTCAATCAAACAGCTCTATGCAAGGCAGCCTGCTATTTAAATTGCACAGTCCTTATAACGGAACAGTTCCTTCTCAGAAAAGAGAAAGTGTTGTCAAAGATAATGAATCATCAATGAGGTCTCCAACAAGTAAACATGCGGTTGAAGGTGAGAGCAAGACGACACCAAGAGTAGAAGATATTGGGGATGAGGTACTACCACCAACTGTTCAAGGCATAGCTCAAACATACACACCTACTACAGCAAATTATGGGCAGCTAGAGAGTGAGACAGGACAAAATGCACCAGAGTTAGTGACAGAGAACTCAGGAGTCAATGAAGGGATGTACGACAATTCACAAGGGTTTCAGAGACTAGAGGATGTTGAGATGCAAGTTTTAAAAAGTAATGGGAGTAGTGGTGGTACTAAAAGGGTAGAAGTTGATGACATGATGAAGTATGCATCTCCTAATAAACAGGCATCAGAGTTTATTGGAAATCTCAAAGAGAATGACGAAACTGTAAAGAATTTTGAGGCAGAGTTTGATGCGATAGCAGATGCAGCAGACAGTGCTGATGCCGTTGCGAAGAGTGCTGAAAAAGCGCCTCAAGGAAGGGGGGAAAATGACAAAGATGGTATATCAATGGAAGTATTGAAGTTGCCAACAATGAGCTACGATAAATCAGGATTTGAGAATGTTGTTACCAATGTGGAGAATGGGAAGCTAAAGTACTATGACAGTAAGCCTACAAAGAAGGTAGAGGTATTGCAAAGAACTACGGAAGGTGTGTCAAATAGCAAAAATTATGATGCGGAATCAGAGAAAAAGAAGAGGAAAAGTTATTTAAATCATGCAATTCCAGAAGCATTGGATGATCAAATAAGATTTAATAGTGATGATTCCTTAATGAAAGAAATGAAAGAAATTACGGAAAATCAAGAAAATTCACAGGCACCAAATCAGGGCAGTGATATGTTCAAGCCGGAGATGGATTTGGGCAGCTCATACCAGAAAGAGGAAAGCAGTTGGATGATAAAATCTGGAAAGGGAGGATCCGAGGAAAGTCAGAAAATATTGCTAGATGATTTGAAGCTGCCTCAAGAAGTTGTGCCAACAAAAGAAGAATCACACAAAGAGCCAGAAAGGAGCAAAAGTGAGATATCTTCGAAGGAAGAAGAGGAACCAACAAAAGATGATGACACAACGAAGGAAGTTGAAGCAAAAAAGGAAGATGAAATAATGAAGAAAGATGACGTAAAAACGGAAGGTGAAATATTGAAAGAAGATGACACAGTGAAACAGGATGAAGCAACAAAAGAAGATGAAGCAGTGAGGGATATTGATGCTGCAAAGGAAGATGAAGCAGCAGAAGAAGATAGTGGCTCGATTTCTAGGCCAACAGCAGCTTCAACACACGTAAGTGAAGAAGAAGTTGAAAGAATGAGGAAAACTTTTAAAGGTGAGCTAGAAGATGAGGTAAAAGAGAATTTAGATGATTTGAAGGATGAGGAAGGATATGGTAAAAGTGCCATTAGAAAAGAAACAGATGAAATCCAAGAGAAAGGCTCATCCTTTGTTTCACACAGTGAAAAAGGAAACACATTTATCCTTTCTGAAGAGACGAAAGAGAAGCATATCTGCGAACCGAAAGAGGTCAAGCATGATGTCATATTTGTGCATGGCTCAAAAGGTAAGCAGATTAGTGAGTTAGGACGTGTCAATGGTATGCTGACATGTACTGAACTGTGTTGCATTTCTGATAAGCGTTGTGATGCCGTACTCCTGTTAGATAGCACATGTTATTCAGTCATCTGTGAGAGTGAAGATGCATGTGAGACAGTGAAATCAAGCGGCTTAGACTACAAGACAAGTGTAGCATACATGAGAAGGCCTAGTGAGATGTCTGATGCACATCAATATCATTCTGGAAAAGGTGCTGAGAGAGCAAAGGGTAACAACCACGAGGAAAAGTCCAATGGCTGCATGGAGCATACTTTTGTCACTGGAATCATGAAAAGTGGCCTCAACGCTGGCAAAATAACTAGACATGGGTCTGTTAAGAGTGAGAATGAGTGTTTGAAGTTATGTTGTGATGACATCAAATGCAACATTGCGTTCCTATTGAAGAAGCATTGCTACAGTGTCACGTGCACTGATGCTTATGACTGCATGATTGATCACATGAATGAATCTTGGTATTCACCAAGAATTGTACTTGTAAGAGGCATCGTAGAGAATGGCAAAGCTCATGCAGAATCAAAGATAGTTAAAAAGACCAATATTCCACAAAAGAAAGCTTTGTCACTTTTCATGGAAAGCAAGACCCCCAAGGAACAACAGCAAATCGAGAAATCAGATTCTGAAACTCTTCGTAAGCCGTCAAAGAATGAATTATCTGCAGTGTATCATTCACTTGAAGCACACCTGGCAGACTTGATTGAAAGTGCTAATAAGAAACTCGAGGCAAAATCAAAATCATACATAAGACACTCTCAACCTAACGTGAACAGTGATGTGCCTCATGTTGGCATTGATTCAGTGATTGAGAAAGTAATTTCCGATCATGTTAGTAATAAGGCCCATCAGATTAACGATGATTTGAATGAAGACAATTTGATGAGAATGGAAATGAAAAAATCGACAATTCCGGAAGTAAATCGTCCAATTCCGGAAGTAAGTCAGCCTAAACATTCACAGAGACATATGACAATGGAAGATACTCAATTTTCCAGTGATTTTGGATCCCTAGGAGCTGCGAGTGATATACAAAGAGTTAAAAGTTCACTAGAACTAAGCGACACATCAGAAGCACCCGAGGAGCTAAATGAAAGAGACTTTTCAGATCAAGAAGACAAAGTTGATGATATTGGTTCAGAACACGGCTATCCTAGTCGAAAATATCATGAAGTAAAGGTGGGTGAAATGTTGAAAAAGCCAACAAGAATTGAAAATGAGAAACGAATTAGAGAGGAGGGAAAAATGAAAGATGAATTGAGATTAGAAGTAGAGAAAATGTTGGAAGAGAAGGAGCAAAAGCTGAATGAAGAGCGAAAGCTAGAGGAGGAAAGGAAAGTAAAAGAAGAGCAGAAACTAGAAGAGGAACGGAAGCTGAAAGAAGAGCAAAGGTTATTGGAGGAACGAAGGCTACAAGAAGAGCAAAGGCTAAAGAAGGAGCAGAGGCTTAAAGAAGAGCGAGAGCTAAAGGAAAAACGTAAAAGAAAAGAAGAGCACAGGTTACTTGAAGAGCATAGACTACTTGAAGAGAGTAGATTAATGGAAGAGCATAAACTAAAGGAAGAACGAAGGCTAAAGGAAGAAGAAAAACTGAAGGAAGAACAAAGACTGAAGGAAGAAGAAAAACTGAAGGAAAAACAAAGACTAAAGGAAGAACGAAGACAAGAAGAAGAAAGAAGGATGAAGGAAGAACGTAAACTAAAGGAAGAACAAAGGTTGAATGAATTTCAAACACAGCTGGAAAAGTTACTTGGTGTTAAAATTGAAAAGCATAAATTAAAGGAACGAAAGCCAAGGAAAGAAAAGTTAGAAAAGCATCTGTTCGAAGAGGAAAGGCCAAAAAGTGACCAAATAGATGATGAAGTGAATGATGACGAAGCTTCTCATTTGCAGCACATTCTAGATGATGATGATGGTGTTTTGGGGAAGGATGAGACGGAGGGCAAGAATGAGTTAGGGAAACATCTACATCGAAAACATGATCTGGAAGGAGATGAGTCCAAAGAAGGAGAGGATGTGTTTGGTAATGAAGACTCATTTGATGGTCTTTTGGATAAAAGAAAATCTTTTGTAAATGATCTTGGTGATGAGAGAGAAGAAATGAATGGAATAGAAGATAGTGGTTTCGTTGTTCACGATGATAATCCTACCTATGAAAGAGGTGATGATTTGTACACCAAATGGAACAACAAAAAGCATCGCCATAGGAAGTTTGGCAAGCTTATCCATCATCAAAGTGACAGTGATTATGATACCGAGAACGAGGATGCATCAGTTCGAGGTAAACACAATAAGGCTGGCCATAAACATGACATTGAAGAGGAACTCCAGGACGAAACTGACGATAACGACAACTACGACTTTATACTGCCACACAAGTCTCATTTACAAGATGTGGTCAAGAGCAACAGACATTTGAAAAATGGCCCATTTGTTGTAATTCATGCGCCTGACCGTGTGCTCTCTGAAACTCAGTTCGAAAAGAGGAAGCTGAGAAAGCGAAGGCCTGTAGTTGTGATGCCAAAGGACGATTATGACGAGTTGAACTTTTACCGAGAGATTTCACGTTTGACTGGAGAATCTAAGAAAGAGGATGCTGACGATGGTGATGGCCTAATGGAATTAAATGATAGAAGAATGAATGCTGGTTCTGATGAGCCTTATGAAATTGTAGACCCAAATGCTAAAAGGATTGATCTAAGCTCGGCAAGGAGACAGCACAAGTTAGTGATCAGTGAGCCTATTCATGACGATTTTACACCTGAGCAAGATAACGTTTTGTTTATTGATAAAGTGAATGATAAGGACGCTTTATCCACAATCAGCAGAGGCTCAAGCACTCGGGATCATCCGTTCATGATCATCCGAAGAAAGCCAATTCATCAACGAACTTTGTTACCATGGCAGCTAAGGAACGAGCTTGAAGAAGACATTTTTGGAGATGGAGCATTGGTAGGGGATGGAAAAGAAGGTATTCTTAAAAGTAGAATTGGGGTGCTTGGTGATGAGAACCCGAATAGAAAGAAGCAGCAATTGACAGTCCCTTTCAAGCAGATACCTACAAGAAAGGGGACGCCAAAGAAACCAACTAAAGCAAAAACTGCAAGACAGTCTTCATCTAAACCGAAGCCAACGAAATCCAAACCAACTAAGTCAAAACCAACTAGGCCCAAGCCAACTAGACCCAAGCCGACGCGAAAAGCGACTGTAGCCAAGCCTTCAAGAAGGCCTAGCCATGCTGTTACGCAACAGAAGCCCATTATACTCTCGATAAATGTGGAGACATTCCCAGGCCAGGTAAATAGAGGGAAAATTGATCAAAATATGGAAGTTAGGAAACTCACAACAACTCGCCCACTGCTTGAAGTGAATATAGGGGGGACAAGAAATGTCCCAACAGGGAAGCCGACGAAAAAGGTCCCTATAAGTAAACCAAAGAAGACTTTAAATCCGACAGAACATTTGCCGAAACAAAATGGAGTAACAAAGCACTCAGGAAAGCCTCTCAGTCCATCGGAGCATAAGACAACAACAAAAAAATTGCAGGAGACCACACATAAGACCAGCACCACTCATAGTCCTCCAACGCAGCGATCAACTGTTGCTAGTAAGCAAAAATCTACGGCGAAAACTTCACAAGAGAAGCCAAATAGCTCGCACATGGGGAAAAAGGATGGTAAGTTCTGTTCATGCTTAAATTTTTTGCCATTTAATTAAGAAATTTAGTTTAATTATAAATCTACGAATTTTGCCTCTTGCTTAAGGATTCTTATGTACTTCAAATCAATGAATTTATAACACGCTACAGAATATGGAGTATGTAAGAATCAAAGGAAAATATTAATAGACAAGATTCATTGATTGATGAATATATAAAGCATAGCATGGATTTAGAGAAAATATGATATTATTAAATAGGAAAAAGTATTAGTTAAGTTTAATGCATAGTTGTGACTAACAAATTATTGATTGGTTTAATAAAAATTTTCACTATTTTGTTGATTCAATCACTTATTCCAAATAGCCAATAAAATCTCACCAACTTCTCGTTCGGTTCGAAAAGACACCATCCCTACATTGAGAATGAGGCTGGCACTAGAATCAGAGCGAGAACGTGAATTGAAGCAAACAGTGGCCAACTTGAGTAGAGAGATTCAACAATTGAAGGACAGACTCAGCACAGGGAACACAACTAAAAGAATGTTCAAGGAAACTGGTGCTTCCAAATTGGCTCTGAAACTTGGTGATATGGAAGCTGAGATACAGGGTGAGAATGCTAAGCCGAGAAATACAATCCCTCACATGCAAAAGAAGCTAAAACAAAATGACATTTCGAAGAAGCAGAATATTATTGAAGCGCATTCTGTCCGACACAATGACAAGAAAATTCCAGTTGCAGTATTAAGCGACCCTACAAAACCAGAACTTAACATTGGACGACCAACTGTCATCAGTCATATGCCAGACCTGGAAGGGGTTATCTCCGATATTGCTTCTAATGGTTCAATTTTTAGAGATGACTTCAGTATTCCTACAGGTACGGAAGAGATTAATTTTGTTCACACAACATCAATTATAAAAGCCCGTCAATTTGATAAATTTTAGGACAGCCTGGCATGCAATTTTATTTTGTGAATAACTGAAATTAGCAAAAACATTATAAACATTTCTTTAGATATTTTGCAGCTTTTTTATGCACTGTGTTCTTGTACTAATTTTTATCAAATATAATGTCTTTGTTAAAAAGTTCACTCCCAATCCTCTCTATATTTCCTCTTTCTTCTTTTATCAGAGGTAAGAATTTGCGAGAATTTTTATTTCTTATTAGTTCTTCCCTCGTTCCTTGTAGTTTATAGCTAAGCAAGAACTTTCTATTTATTTAATTTTAAATATCTATTTGTTCATCTTTAGAACCGTCTGATGCCGCTAAATCTTACATGTCCGATTTGCCACAAAAGATCACAAGCACAACTGCTTCCATGGATGGCAATCAAAAGAAGGAATTACCAGCCAGTGTTAATGTCACTAAAAGTGAGAGTATTGGTTCAAATTTGGAGCAAATGAACGCAAATGGTGATGAAAAAAAGCCTTCCAGGAAAACGTCATTAGATGATTTTGTTTTGCCACTGAAACCCGTTTCCTCTCTTGTTCATAAGACAGAAAAAAAAAGAAAGAAGAAAAAGAAGGAACAGCCTAAAGAGATTCCATCTTTAGAAGATATTAAACTGCTTCAGGTGAAAAAGAAGGAAGCTTTGTCAAAAGCTAAGTCAAAAGAAAGAAAATTGGAAGCTGCTGGCAACACAACAGTAAAGAGCCATAGTACTAGTGGAAGTGCTAATTATTCACGGTTGAATAAGCCTGGAGCTAAAAATGGCGATGTTGGTAGCCTCGGAGATGAAATCCATGGCCATTTGTCAAACTTGAGAAGTCAGATTGGTGACATAGGCAATTTAGGAGCGTCTATTCATAGAAACGAGACAGAAAAGCAAGAGGATGCTGCATGGAAAAGAAAACTTGGAGATTTGGGTAATTTATCAGAGCAACCGAAGAACCCCGAAACTCCATCTGCCAGTGACATTGGGGAGTTAAGCACTTTTAAGAAAGAGATATCGGTGGCTATGAAAGGGCTAGGCCCTGAAGCGACGTTTATGATGAAGAAATCAAACGTTCCAAAGCCACATAAACTCTATTGGGGAGTCAATGCCTTTGATACAGATAGGGTGGAAAAGACACCCAAGCTACGGAGATATTGGGGGATCAACGTATCGAACAAAGACAAGGATTCAATTCCAGGTGAGAATATTTTTGAAACTATTAATGGTCATTACTTGGTTTGATATATGTTAGGCCAGAGTCAGGAATCTTTTTGGATTAGAGAGCCATGAAGCCTCATATTCAGAAATGGCTTTCCATGAGAGCCATACAATTGGGCATTGGTGTCGCATGAGACCACAAAATCTTCTAATTTGACACAAACTTAGCAATTCGGGCTACATGACAACAGAAGGCGACACAAGTGTTAACTTTGGAAGGCTTTTTTTGCAGTGCTTTGAAGAAAATCTGCTAAGATTTATTTGCGAGCCATAGGGTCTCGACCGCTGTGTTAGGCTATATTAAAAATTCTTGCTCAAATATCAATATTTAGGGAAAGGTTTTATATTGGCCATTAAAATGATACCAAAAAGGTTTGGTAATTTTCAGACACACAAGACGATTACGTTAAAATAATTTGTTTGGGTCGAAATAATCTTGTCACCTTGAAGACTTTTGGATTTGCTGCAAAGGTAGATATTTTCAAAAACTGTTGATGGGAAAAGAAGTGAGATAATTCGCCAACTGAGACAGCATATAATGAAATGGATGTGACAAGAAGCTTCGTTTATTGTACACCGTAATTTATAATGAGGTTGGAAAAATCTTATGCAAGTGGCGATTGCCAGGAGATGCTAGAGAAGATTGGTGAATTTATACAGAACGGCTACGAAACATGGAACACAAAGATGGTAGGACATGCGCTAAAGAGTGGGAATTAAGTTGCCACAGGCTTGAAGAACATTCGAGGGGTATGCTGAGCAAGAATGAACAATAGAACAGAATGAATTCCAATCCCGGGAAGCATAACATTGTAAGAGATCGTTTCAAGCGATCCTTACATTGCTATGCTACCTGGTATTTGGTTCCACACGCGTGCTGCTCGTGAGGCAACGTGTTGTTCGTGAGCCAGTGAAAAATCAGCCGGATGAATCGTATAGATACTGATTGAAGTTCAATGTTGCAGAATCTTCTC
>WIPJ01001474.1:214945-248657 GCA_018155075.1 Cassiopea andromeda
CCAGCTCTAACGTTAATTTGATATTGCCTCAAGGGCCAAATGAAATTACACAGCGGGCCAAATTTGGCCCGCGGGCCAGAGTTTGACACCCATGCAGTAGAGGCACGATTCTTCAGTGGCGATCATTAGCTATCATTGATTTGAAATGATTAATGATTGATAACCATTAGTGATCGTGGAATGATTTGTCCTCATTGAGCGCATTTGCTTCAGAAATTCGAAATATTTTTGCATTTCTAATTACGATAGAAGCACGCGTAAATAGCGACGCTGCGACTCACATACGGCTTCCGGCCTCATTGCAGGTGGTTGTCCACTTAACCGTGACCTTTCATTGTTATTCTCGTAAACTAAACCGAAGCATCTGTTTTACGAATCTGTTTACGAACGCGCCGAAATCAAATCTGCTGCAAATCACCGAAGCAAAATGGCCTCAAGGTCTTGCGTTGTCGGTGCGGAAAGAACTACTTGGGTTAGTCAAGTATTTTACTGCTTTACCTATCGTAGCAGATGTGTACGATGAGCAAATTGACTAAGCTAGAAAGTGCATTTCGGATTACCTAGATAAGATTAGGAATTTGGAAGATCTGGACCCTCAGGTAATAAGGATCTTGAAAGGAAGTCTTGGCGAAACAGACTCTAGTGATAATTGCTGGAATTCATACTGATTTGCAAGCTAGTTGTCAGAGAAAAATAGATCCACTCGCTTGAGTTGATGCAGTTGGTAGCAGAACATACTATAAAGGACGAAACATTTGTTCGGATTCTGATACAATCACAGTTAGAATTATTAACAGAATGCTGACGCTGTTGGAACTATCGGATTTTTCTTAATGACAAACTTCATTCCGCAAGAGTTAATGTGGATGGTTTCTTTCTGAGATACAAAAACGCCATTATGCTTCAGTCAAGGATATGTTTATTTATCTTTTTATAGTTATTGCTATGTCGCAGTCCATTGCTTTTTGTCAAGGTAAGAATGTTGTAAGTCTTGAAAAACTTTAGTGCATTTTCTCTGATAAAACATTTGGAAATCTTTCATTTGGTTTGTCTCGCTACATGCTGTCTATCGATTTTTAGATATTTTAGCTACTTCACTTTTCACCAACATGTGGTATATGGATGGATCATAGTTTTTGTGTTTTGATGAAGTTTATTAACTAGAAACGATGTTTTAGTATTATGTGACCAGATGCAAGATGAGCATTCTAATTGGTTGCATGCACGCTATGATTCTATTGAATATACAAAAATATCAACGCGGACGCTTGCCCTTACCTAGGGAGCGTACTTTTGATATTCACCGTATCTGTGGATATAGACCAACATATACTAAGTTTTTCAACGCAGGATTTTGTATGCTGATGTATATCTAATTGATGTATGCTGATTTATGCTAATGTATCATGATGTATATTAATGTATGCTGATTTATGCTAATGTATCTTAATTATTAATCATTTTAGATGATGGTATAGTCGCACATTATGGTTTCGAATATTCAAATTTAAACGAGGTTAAGGATGACTCAATTTCAGAGAATAACGCCTTATTGGTTAACGGCGCTCACGTAGTAAAGGAAGATGCGAAATGCGGGGCAGCAGTTGCTTTGGGAGGAGGAGAAATTCTTATGAATGGACAGGCATTCCGCAATAAGCCAAGCCGTGGGGTTACAATTGCATTGTGGGTTAAATTGAATAGAGACGATGATAACTTGTCATTTTTTAATGTCAAACAGACTCTCAGTGGAAACGGAGCCAGTTATACTCTGGAAGTGAAAAATGGTTAGTTGATCAACACTTTGATGCCTGGCTAATACTTTGTTACATGACTTATACTTTGATGCATGTCTAAGACTTTGGTGCATGGGTAGATTTTATCAGCACTTTTTGAAAATCAAAGCTAGAAATTGAATTCAAACTGTAGATAGGACATCCCAATGGTTGAATTTCTTTCTCAGGCTACTCCACCGGATCTTTTGGATCCGTTTTCTTCTTAGCTATCAACTATGTCACGATTTTTTTAAATCACAGTGATTTGATCAATTAGCGCTCATCACTGCAATCAATTTTTCATCCATTGATAGCGAGCCGCTGTAAGATTCATTTTGATTGTTTCTGCTGCTCGAATCAACCCTATCAGTAAAAATATTGACTGTCCTATTCTCATGGATCATGTGTTGTCAAACCCATTTAGGCTTACACTTCTACTTTTAAGATTTAAGAGAGAATACAGTTTTCATTTAACTTTTCAAATAGGATATTCTTGTCTTTCGGTATTAATGGCTAGGCCCACACTCACTTGGGAAGTGCATTCAACATAGAAAGCATCTTTTTATAGGCTTGCCATTTTGAGCATGGAATTTTGGTATCACTGATTAGCATACAATTTCGATTAAATTTCGATTCAATTTCCCTTCAATTGCCGTTCTATTTCTTGCATTATAGGTAAACTACATTGGAGCCATACTGATGATAAAGGAAACTTTATTTTCGACTTGCTTACGGTGCAAAGTGCCACCGTTCCTCAAGACCTGTGGACTCACATCGCAGCAACTTACACAGCTCGTACTGGTCGTGCGAAGCTGTATGTAGATGCACAGCTAATCAAAACTGAGCTGGGAACAGGACCTTTGTCTACACACTGGCAGGGTAAGGTAGCCATTGGAGCAGATGGGAGTCTTCCAGGCTTAGTTGATGAGTTTTATATCATGAACAAAGCATTATCACAGTATGATGTCAAAGATCTTACTGAACTATGCAACTTGGGATCAGGTAAATTCTCTGTCTGGTTTAAAGCAAATTGCATTTAGATATATATTCTCCTACCAATAAAATCAAGCAAAACAAATAAAAACCACAAAACTACAATAACATTTTGTTGTAGCACCTACAGTGAGAAAAGACACAGTCACCAGCTCCTCACTGCAGATACCACTTACTGTTTCTCTTTATCAACTCCAATGTATCCCAGGTTGGAATCCATGTAAGCGTCACATCAAATATGAAGCAGAGATCTATGACTTATAAGTTTCATTTGGAAGCTAAGTGTTTCTAAGCACGCTAGAAATAACAGATAGAAAAATGTAAGCCAGAGATATCTGGCACATTTACATGGACTCCAATCTGGGATAAAATGAAAAAAGGGACACTAAAAAGGAAAAAATTACGGGTTTGGCTATTTTTACTCCATAATTTTGGTATTGAAACTGGGTTTGTTGTAAATAAGCAAAATGCATGATTCAGATCTTGGTATGTCTATTACGAATTCAATTACAGATACAAAAGTTTTCTGGATTTTACAAGTGTACTTTTGCGTCTTCAAACTTTGCAGGATTGTAGATGCCAAATATCGATTTAAAAGTTTGCTCGTTGTTTCAAAGGACATTAAAAAATTTTTGTGAAATGTGGAAACTATAGTTCACATTTCTTTGCAATCTGCAATTTTTTATCGACCTCTTATTGATGTACTATCTCGTATTGATGTGAAAGATATCTTTGGTAAATGTGGAAACTATAGTTCACATTTCTGTGCAATCCGCTATGTTTCATCGACCCCTTATTGATTCTCGACCTCTTATTGATTTTCGACCTCTTATTGATGCTCGACCTCTTATTGATTCTCGAACTCTTATTACTGTGCTAGATTATGCTATTCCGATGGAGAAGGGTGCATATAATGGCTTAATACCCGTTGATCAACTGAGTGATACGGAAGAAGGACTAAAGGAGACCAAAGGCCACAGGCATTCGAATTTAAACAAAAATATGCCAAGTGCATCGTCAGAAAACGCTGATGTTGACCCATCCAGTCTGCAAATGAAGGACGAAAACAGCAACGACGAAAATGAGTGTTCTAAAAATTCTGTATTTTATAGTGCAGATTTGAAAGGTCGTCGGAACAGTGGATTGTTTACAAGAGTAGGTCATGTTGAGGACGTTAAGGATTGTATACAGAAATGTTGTAGAACTCCAAGATGTGATTTAGCGTATATGGATAAGAGCATTTGTTACACAGTTATATGTCATTTCCCTTCGCTCTGTCAGCCCATACGTGCCGTTAACTCACATACGACACTTGGCTATGTCAGCCGCAAGGGAGAGACTGTCTTTGATCCAGGTATTGATAACATTTATGCTTACAAATATTATTCTTTTCGTTCTTAGTTAGTAGTGAAGTTCCGTAAATGACTTGTCAGAAGTGGCGAGTATTTTCCATATCAACAAAGTATTGTAAAAGATAGTTTTAATTCATGTCATCAGTGATATCTTGGGCAGTAGAAAGTCATATTACATTGACTTGCACGCAGTGCCTCAGTTTCATGTCGAGTCTGCATTACTACAGAAAAACAAAGAAGACATCTTCTACACCGCACAGTATCTTAGCGCACTTTGCACCAACTCACGACTATATTCTGGCGTAGTTTAGGCCCAGTAGGTATTTGACTTCAAAAACAAAATCAGTCTCTAACTCATCGAATGTTTTCTAGCTAATTACCCAACCGAGGCTCCTCTAGTTGCTGTCACAACAAAATCGACCTCTACCAAGCCTACAACACCAACAACATCTCCTCGACGCACATGTCTTCAGAGTATGGTGTATTTCAGCGTAGCATTACGTGGTGGATGGACAGCAGGGAAATTCACAGACATGGGTGTCGTGCATAACCTGCGTGATTGCGTGAAGCATTGCTGTGATGACAAGTCATGTGACCTAGCGATGGTTTTAAGTAGAAAGTGTTTCACTGTACATTGTTACAGCTTAGCGGATTGTCAGACAGTGCCAGATGGGCATGCGCAGATTGCATATGTATCGAGAGATGGTTTCGATGGAGTTGGTAAGTTGTTGGTAATTGTATAAGTAGACTAATGGCTAACTTTTAGTTCTGTTGCACATAGAACTATTCAAGAGCCAACTGGCATCCTTTCTAGCAAACAATAGAGGGTAGGAATCATAGCGAAAGTGTTTGTATGGTCCGTGTTTAGCATCGTATCGTTCTCAGCCAATCAACGTTCTTGCCAGTGGCTCTCTTTTGTTTTCAAGACTCACGAAAACTACTGTATGATTCTCAGCAATAGGTAGAGCCCTCTGTAAGAGACTAACTTTTCATTAAGAGCAGAAGACCTTCCAGTGTTAGTTTAATTGTAGGTTCGGTGGCATAATTGTTCAAGGCGGTAGACTGCTGATATAATGGTCGTGGATTCGAATCGGTCTGATGCCGCTTTCTGAGGTAGTACCCTTGGGCAAGGTGCTAACACAAATTGTGCCATCCTCCACCCAGGGATATAACTTGGTGCGTGGTCCGTGGTTATGAGTGCCATGTGGTTGCACCTTGCTATATGCAGCCAAGCATAGTGACCGGGGGTAATGTTTAAAGTCGGTAGAAGAGCCTTTGGCTAAAAATCGGACTTACTTCTGTGCTATGATTTTCTCACCTTCTCACCTAATCCGCCGTTGTCCTTGATGGGTAGCGGTCCTGCAGGGCGCCCAGTTCAATCAGTGCATGCCATCTATCTCTATTCTCCGTATCTTCCTCTTCTAGTCCCCATCGCTTCATGTCATCTTGCACTGTGTCATACCATCTTTTCTTTGGCCTTCCTCTCTTTCTCCTTCCCTGCACTCTCATTTCCGCCACCATCCTGATATCCTCCTCTCTATCTTGTAGCATCATAGCATCACTTCTGTGCTATGATGTTATTGAATATACAAAAATATCTACACGCATTATCACAGCTACAAATGTCTCATTTTTCAGTACCAACTAAACCAACAAAAGCCCCAAGTGGTAAAGGTCATCCATCAAGCAGGCCTGAACTCACTCGAAGACCAATGCACCCTACCCCAACATTTTCTCCAACGATGACAAGAAGTGATCCCAATCTTGTGCTACATTTATCCTTCGATAAGATTGAGGAGAACAGAGTGGTTGATGACTCAAAATATGGGAATGATGCTTCACTGACAACAGGTAAGAAGGAGCCTTTTACCTATTAACCTAGTGTCCTATGCCATATACCTAATACCTAATACCTTTACCCTATACCTAATGCCCAATATACCTAATACCGTATACCTAATTTCATTTTTAACTATAGCTACCAAGTGTGGCTTTTTTCAAACTACTCACATGTCAAAATTTAACGTTTGTTTTGCACGGAAGCTATCTCTTCATCATATTTCAAAATTTTTATGAATTTTAGATGCATCCATCAATCTCTTACATGAATATTTCATTAACGATATCGCAAAAGCAATTTTTCAAAGCGAAAAATTCACCAATTACATCTACCCAACAATATCTTTCCTTTTTGCGTTCTTTCATTATAGAAAATTTAATTTTATTAGTTAAACATATGAATCTAATACTCACCCTCAGGGAAATTACTTTTTAAGTATTTATGACTCTAGGTTATCCCATGCCAAATTATGAAAACAATCATATATTACTCAATTAAACTACAATTACAAATCTCACTATTACAAGGTAATTTGTAACTGGCTAGCCTGAGTTACAATGCATGTAAAAGAGTAAATAACAAATGTTGTATATAAGACAAAACAAAAAAAAAACAAAATGCTAAAAGCAAAGTAGATCCGGGTTGCTCCATGATTTGTCTCTGCAGCAGAAGATGTAGTAGGTTGTTCGAATTGAGAATGTCGATAGTTTAGAAATGAGAAAGCGTTTTTGTTGGTTGTTGATAAAGAGGGAATCTCAAACTTTAAGAAATGAAAGACATGAGTTAGCATAGATCCCATGAGAGATAATAGTTAAAATAATAACAATGGAATAATTATTTTTATTTACATTACTATGCAAAGTCTAAAAAAAAACTCAGATACAAAAAAATTATTAAAAGCAGTGTTTTTCTCATTTGCATATTTTACAGTTCCAGTCCTCTCCTTTCCAACTGGGACACAAGCTATTACTACGCTATCTATTTATTCTGATGTAATGTAAAGAAATGAAAAGAATGTTTCAAAAATTTTCCTTTCAGGCGCTAACATATCGCCAGGTGGTGGTATCCGAGGCAATGGCGTTGTTTTAGATGGCGGAGATGTACTTCTTGACGGAGAACACTTTGAACCAAAGCCACGACTGGCGATAACAATTTCACTTTGGGTTAAAGTCTTGCAGACTGACGGTGTCCATTCGCTGTTTGATACAGTAGGCAGTAAATCTGACCACAAAAATGGACAATACCATTTCGAGATTGTCGATGGCAAAGTCCGTTGGTTTCATCGAGACGAAAATGCCGAGCAGGTATTCTCGGTGACGACTGATCCAGTTATTGTACGAGATCAATGGACGAATATTGCGGCAACTTACGATGCGAACTTAGCTGAGGCGAAGATATTCGTTAACGGGGAGTTAAAGACTGTTGATGTGGGACATGGGGAACTATCGTTGGATTGGGGGGCCAAGGCTGGCTTTGGCACTCATACCGATGGTAGAGCTTTGTTAGGTTACATTGATGATATTTACATATATGGCAGGGCACTGAACCATCTTGAGATCCAAGACTATGTGAGACATTTTAAAGAAATTCTCCATCAGAAACCAGTTGCTACTTCTGAAAGCGACCACAAAATTACACCAACACTTGTATCCGTGCAGATTCATAAACCATCATTGCTGTCACACTTACGACTAACCACACCTAAGCCGCGAGCAGCGTCAGCGAAGATCGCTGACGTATGCCAGCTAGGAAAGGTATACAACAGTGCTGATTTGAAAGGAGCATTGAATGCCGGAAATTTCCTGGATCGTGGACCGGTAAATAATATTTTGCAGTGCATGGAAATGTGCTGCATGTTCAAGACGTGTGATTTGTCTTACATGATATCTGGCAGATGCTACCTTGTAGAATGTTACAGCAGAGATCTTTGTGGAATCGTGCGAAAAGGTCTTTCAGCACTTGCTCCCACTATAGGAATGGTTGTACGACCTGGTAAAATGCCACGTAAGTTTCTGTACCATTGCTTACGTAACTTAAATGTTTTTGTCAACAATGTATTTTGTAGCAACTGCTTGGAATCTCTTTTTCTTTCTAAGATTTCTAATTGCAAATGCAGAATATGCCAAAACATATACAGACGACAATTTTCGGATCATTGGGCAGGCAAGATCGTCTTTTCATTTAAGTGTCTTGGAATCTGTTTACATCAAGACCCAAAACCCAGTCTTATGTAGACAAATAGAGTTTGTTTTCTCATTGGGACTCTTCAAATAAACAATGGTAATAGATCCTAATTGGTCACACTTGGGGCCAAATAGACGCATCCTATCACATTAACCGCATCTTGATATATATTTCGGTTAACCTTTAGGTCACTATCCGACGTTTTCATACTCTGATGAGTGTCGGACGAAAAAAGCTTTCAGTATGTAAAAGAATGTTGCCGCTTTTTCGTGCTGTGGTAAACTTTTGTAGTACCAACAGACTATTTCTAATTGTTACTAGGATGACAAAGTTTGTAACAAATTATCTCTGCTTTGAATTAATAGCTTTAGTGAAGACTACATTATCGCCACCGACGACACAAAGTACCCCGCCGACGACACGACCAACGACAAAGAAGACGACAAAAAAGCGACCCCCGGAAACTCTTCAAGAAATCAACGACTTTGAATCGCAACTTCTGCACCCCGATGCTAATTGGTTCACAACAACAACAACTCCACCAAGTCCAACACCACCAACTTGCATTTTTGGGCCTATCCTCAATCATACAACTATGGTTGGCGGTTTGAAGGCTGGTGAATTCTCACACAAAGGCCTGATCAAGCGAATGGATTTATGCCAAGGATTATGTTGCAATGATTCTAGATGTGATGTTGCTATCATGATGAAAGGGGCGTGCTTTCTTGTCGCATGCAAGAATAAAACTTTATGTAAACCTCGACATGCGGAGCTCCCCAATTTTAGCTTGAAAATATCTTACAAAAAACGACCTGGAGCAATAGGTATGTTGATTGCCATTCAAATATGAATCCTTCCTAGATATTGTTTCTGGTGCCTTTCTTCACTTTCCTACCCCTCAATCTTCTTTTCTCTCATTCCTTGTTCTCTTTGTACTGCTTTCCATTTTAGCATTCTCTTTTTCCTCTGAAGAAACTCTAGCCTTTAGTTTCTTCTGTTTCTGAGAACATGAATGGATTAAATCTACAATAACTAATTTGAATTTATTTACATCTTTTCTTTATAAGAAGGTGTAAATTATTTACACCTTATTTACACTTTCTGCCTTCAACCAGGATGTTTCGTCAGATCCAGCCGCAAATGTTTCTTAATCGTTTCTTAAGTCCCTTGACCTTCCAATAATGATAACAATCCAGATTAGGCAACTGTGATGCAAGAAATAGGACTTTCAGGTTTTGTGAGGCAGTTAATTGATGCCTTTTCTGTTTTGTCTCTAATTTAGTCAAACATTTTCTTGCATAAACAGTGCTTTATTGTTGTGTGAAACTCAACTTGCCTATGTTTCTTTAATGTTCCTTAACTTTTTAACTTAACTTAACTCTTAACTGTTATAAAAAACACATTTAATATTGGTGATTGCATCTCCTATAGATATTTCCTATGACTATGAGCATCCTACCACCAAACCAAAGCCAAAACCAACCGTGCCAACCAAGCTACTCAAACCAACCACCTTGCCCACCAAATCGACCACCAAACCTTCAAAAACTAGGCCAAGCCATGCAACATCAACAACATCAGCTGTCAGACCTGCTATAGAATCTTCTTGTACGACGAACTTTATTCTTGACAATGTCCGCCTTGTGGGAGGCCTTTATTCAGGCATTTACCGGACAATCGGACATGTTCATAACATGAAGGCATGCATGAATGCTTGCTGTGAGGAGACGAAATGTACTGTGGCTTACATGGAACGAGGGGTTTGCTACGCTATGAAGTGCACTGATAAGGAACTATGCAAGTCCACTATCGGAGCTTTTAACTCATCGGTGGGTTACGTCACAAGAGATGATTGGAGCTTATTCAAAACAGCACATGATGCTGTAACTGATACTGAGCTAGCCGAAGGAGCGCACAATTTGCACCCTAGCAACAGCACAAAACCAGGAAAGCATCAGCCGATACGTGCCAATGGTACCCTAACGAAACTACCTGAACATCCAACTTCGGAACCTTCAAAAAGTGCGGATGTTGGTTATTGTGAGAAAGGAGAGACCCTGGACAACCATCGACTTATGGGTGGAATGAAAGCCGGTATATTTCGCGATCACGGTGAAGTTGAAAATATAGAGACATGTTCGGAGTATTGCTGCAGAGACAAAGAATGTCATCTTGCATATATGGTGGATAAAAGTTGTTTTTCGGTTAAATGTTATAATTCTGAACTTTGCAAGACTTTCGAAGTTCCGCATTTCTTCTTAAATCCAGTGATTTCGTTTGTAAGCCGGACAAGAAACACAACAGGTGAGTGTAAAATATTTGGTGGCAGGTGTGAGATAGACTTATCATCAAAAGGGATTTTTCTCTATTTCATGTATCCTTTCTTTCATTTCTTATGCAGCAATCACCAGTTGATGAGCAACTTATCAGAGGTGTTGAGTTTTTATACTCTTAAGTCGCGAATAAGCGTCCCCACTTAATTTTTTTCGAAATTCAATTTATCTAGGAGAAACTTACAAGAAGTTGGTGCTTTTGTTGAGTTACTCAAATAATGAATGAGATATATGTGGCAAAATTCCGAAAGGTGCTTGATTGCAGTGATGTTAGTCAAAACATTTGACATTTGTGCTGGTTGTGGGACAACTAGCCCAAATACCCGTACCCTCCCCCGTTTATTTCGACCCCCTGCTTATTAGGACCCCCGCTTATCCGGGACCTAAGAGTAGATTGATCAGTTCTTTTATACGTATTATAAAAATAAATTCTCAATTTTATCTTCCTGTTGCTGGAACATTTGTTCTAGATTTAATCAGTGATTTTTAAACGATAAACCTTACTAAGTAGGTAGGATTGTGTGAGTGATCTTGATAGCTTCATTTTTCTGATTATTGAGTGATTAAGTGATAAACTAATCAATTGTTTGATCGTTGCTCAATCACCTTATTCAATTTTTTTGAGATTTTGATCGAGTTGATTAAAGATTTCTTGCATCTTGTTCACTCCTCATGCTTTGATGAAGTTAGCTTTGTACCGATTATTCACACTCAATGTTTTGATAACCCCATTCTGCTGTTTCACAGTTTCTGCCACAACGAAGAAACCAAGAATCTCAACAACTGCAAAACCAAGTATGTTTCTGTTCACACCCTTCGCATACTTCGTATATTTCACAAGTTATTCTAGCTATACTACATCCGTGTATCATTTGAATTAAATCCCTGCGATTGCTCAGCGAGTCATGTATTTATCACATGTGTTTATATACAAATGTTTCATTGGGACAAAGTGTAACCAATTCACCTCAAATTTTTAGCATCAGATGTAAACTTTCTTAAGTTTGAATTATTAAACAAGCTGTAATAAAAGTAAAAGATTTCATTTGTATGTTTTCTATGTCGCATAATTTTGTTCTGATTGCCTTTTTACCAGACACGACAAAGCCCAGCTCAAACTCAACAACAGCCTCTAGCACTGCTAAGGGAAAGCCAAGGCCTAGCAAGGGAAAGCACATGCAAAAACCAAGACATCCTAAGCACGGAAAAGAAAGCCACGAAAAACACGGAAAGCACTTTAAACACGATAAACACAAAGATAGAGATGAAAATAAGCATGCCAAGGAAAGCAAGCATTTTAAAGAAAAAGAGCACAAGGCTGGAATCATAGATCAGAAACATCATGAGATGAAACCAACTGTTTCTGAAAAAATGATAGAAGATAAGAAGCTTGCAGACCAATACAGGAATTTACTGAAGCACAAGAATTTGCTGAGAATTCTGGAGCAAATGGAAGAAGAAGGAAGTGGAAGTGCTGCGGGATCTGGGGGGTCAGGATCAGGGGAAAATTTAGCTATGGAAATGCAGTACATGAAAGTACTAGAGCAGGTGAAATCAAAGCACAGAATGAAGCACAAACATAGAAAAGTCGGACCAAGAAAGCATGCATCGACCTCGAAGAACTCTGATGTATCAAAAGTACGCCCAGTTCCATTGTCCAAAGTCGATGTAGATTTAATTGATGAATTGAGTTCCGGAGCTCCAAGTAAGTCGTCTATTAGCTTAGCCACAACAAGCTTTTAAATTCTATGTTTTCCACCCTTTACAATAACTCATAGTTTATTCCAATGATATCAGACATTGGCTGTTGGAATGAAGAAGTGTAAAGATTTTTTCTGCAGATTTGAGACCAGTCTCTGATTGAATATTTTTGATTTTATCATTTTAGGTGCGTATGAAAGCTGCCCTGCTGATGAGTTTGGTTGTGAGCATTTCTGCATCACGTTGATTCACGGAGGGCACCGCTGTATGTGTCACAAAGGGTACAGGCTATCATTTGATGGAAGGACCTGCGTTGGTAAGCTCAAGTCAATAGTTTTCTACGATTTTGTTTTAACTACTATTTAGGACAAGCTCCTATTTGAAGTAATTTTATCTTCTGAAGTACTATACCTTCTTTCAATTTTGGTATATGTAAGTATGAATTTCCCTTTCTGCTTTTAATTTGCCAAATGTAAGTTATATTGCAAGGGAAAAGAAAATTGATATTATGTTTCACCTCAAATCCTAGCTGTATGAAACCAAAAACCCCATCTAGTCTTGACAGCTCTGTTATTTCAAGTTAATTGTCATGAAATAGATAGTTATATATAGTATCTTTACCTCCTAAAGGCCTCTAATAAAATGCATGTGACGTACTCTCATAAAATGCATGTGAGGGGTGAGTGGCCAAGCGGCCCAGCCAGTTCCATTAGCTCAACTGAAGTCAAACAAGGCTGTGCACAGCCAGAAACTGGATGGTCGACCTTCCAAATGAACTAAAAAAACAGCTCGCTCCGCCGTCTTTCGGAAGGGACGTTAGACTAGGGGTCCCATGCAGTGATGGCGCCAGAAAAAAATTGCTGGGGGGCTAGAGCTGTCAAAGGCAGAATTTTGGGGGCTACAGCCCCCAAGCCCCCCACTGGCGTCATCCCTGGTCCCATGCCTGGATGCTGCTTGCATATTAGGTCTAAATTAGCTGAAAAAGCTAGGTATAATAGCATACTCAGAACAGAGTAAGCAACAACAACAACACCTGTCCTTATAATTGCCTCCCCCCTGTAATTAAAATTTTTTGTTTGACAGGCGAAGATCAATGCGATGCGAGGGCGCATAAATGCGATCAGATCTGCGTATTTGATGCTGGGGATTACAGATGTGAATGCAGAACTGGATATATACGAAGTATCTTCAACCAAACATGCGACGGTAAATCTTCTTCACTTCTACAACCAATTTGTGAATCAATGCCATAGCTTTGAAGCATTTATTAAGTGCTGTACCGTTGGCACAAGCTATTGACTGGGATGTTTTGAAGCTGCTTGTGTCGATTTGAGTCTGCCTCTACTAGGAAATGCTGTTCCAGTAAATCTGAGCTCTTTTGAGTATCTGTTACTGGACGTTGTCAATCCGTCCATCCACTCGACCATGACAGCCATTTTTCACACACCGCACCAACGATTTTTATTGTCTCTTTCAGATATTGATGAATGTGCCATGGGAATACATGGATGTGACCATGCGTGTATTAACACTCTGGGGAGCTACCGATGTCTGTGTGCTAACGGCTATAAGCTGAACGATGATCAAATGACTTGTACAGATCTTTGTGAGTCTATTTCTATAGCAATTTTTCCTTCTTTTGATAGCCAACTTTTACTCTTTGTACTGTTAGAAGTTTATATCTGGTATTATAGTATTGCTCTACTGTACACAAAGACTGATCTAGAGAGGGGGTGGAGGGGATGTGAAACCCTTCCAACGCTGTCATGCCATTCGGAATGTTTTCATTCAATTCGATAAAATCTGCGATATTTTTGTACCATTCGGAAAACTTCAAAATATTTAATTTTTTGTACTAGTTGGATTGCTACAAATGTTAAGATGGACCATTAAGAAAGGTGAAAAGTAGGTGTGGCTTTATTATCCAGGCATCTGAAGGCCGTGGTGCCCAACAACTCTCACTGTCATACACCTCCCAATAATAGTCTCCTAAATCCGTTACTGATTGCATAGCTTAACAGATTAACACAAGCCATTATGTAAGGTTCATGATAGCCCGTCTCTCTTCTGGTTAGATCTGATCGAATACCCTGCCACCTAGCTATGACATTCTATCAGAACGTCACATGACGTCATTTTTCTAGACATCAAGCTTCTTCCAGCCTTCTTTACAAGCGAAGCTCAACCTCGGAGCCTTCATCTTCAAAATATTCTTGCAGCATCTTAAAAGCAGCTTTAGCAATTTTGAAAACATGAGTTTATTGATTTTACAGCGGAACCATCGTCTTTGATGAAAAAGAGCAAGATTGAAAGAGTGCCACGATTTTTGAGTAAGTATTTCCTTAACCGTATAATGCCCATGGAGAGAAAATTTTGCCTTAAGAAATTTACCTAGCACATCTACTGGTAAACTTTAAGAGAAGAGCCACGACGAAAAACATCTTTCATCTTTATATGTTTTACTATTTCGACATTCCAAAAAATTAGACCAAAAACTTTTTTGGAATGTCGAAATAGTAAAACATATAAATATGAAGGATGTTTTTCGTCGTGGCGCTTCTCTTAAAGTTTATACTTCAGCTGCGGTTTCCAAGAAATGTTACATCTACTGGTAGAATCAAAATAGATGGAAGAATTTGAGAAAAGTGCCAGAAATTAGTCCTGCATCCTCTTTTTACTTGGTATTATTTATGCTACCATGAGCATCTAGGGAATGTGTGAGCCCAAGCATCATTACTAAGAATGCCGAGGACCATATCTGCTACCAGGGATGTTATAGGGTTAAGCAAATAGTCGGCTTATGAGTGTGTCTCGTTGCATATCAATCACGATTCTTAAAGTAAGATATTATTCTACAATCATGCTTCCCTCGAATAAAACCCAATGGGGGCTTATTTGAAGGTGCCCTATTTGCCAAAATGATATTAGAGAGTTTACGCAACACGACGCGCCTGCTGACGACGAGCCAAAGAAGCCTAGAAACGAGCGTGGTCACGCCATCCTTTCGCAAGAATTGGCGCGAATCTGAATAACGCGCTAGTTTCTAGACTCCTTTGGCTCGTCATGAGCAGACGCGTCGTCTTGCGTAAACTCTCTATTGTAGGTTGGGGCGTATTCGGAAGTAGGGGGCTTGTTCCAGGATTTACGATATATGCTGTACACATGTTTAGCAAACAGTCGGCCTAGGGGTGTGCCTCCATCAATAGTACATTCTCTCCATTATAGTACATTATGCTTGTTTTTTCCACAGTTCCTGCTATGATTGTAAATGGTCCAAATGATACCGAGGCTATTCAAGGGCACAATGTTATCTTGAACTGTGCAGCGCACGGTTATCCGGCTCCACGATTTGCGTGGTCTTTTGGCGTGATGAAGGCCATCAAGCTGGCAGGGAACCCAAGGATGATTGTACTTCCAGGAGGCAGTCTACTGATTCAAAATGTCCAATTAGGCGATGCTGGGGTCTACCGTTGTATTGCATCAAATAATGCTGGAACAGATAGTGCAAGAGCTGTCCTCAAAGTCGGAGGTAAATACTTTTCTACTTGTCCGCAGCGTTTTTTCTTTCTGTTTTCATAATCCAGCTAATTTCGCACTCTTTAACTTTTGGCCTAAATTCTTAATGTAAGAACTGAATCAAATGATACATTTGTGCTCTAGATGAGAATTTGTTCAATTCCTTGAAAATCGTGTTGTTTTCTATTTTTGACCTAATTTTTGGCCTAATGGTTTTTAAACTTTCCAATGGCGGTTTTACAACAAAATTCAGGGGATCAGAGTTGCTAAATTTGCCGAGTATTTTAGGAGAAGTCGAGAATTTGTGAAGTATAAGTCGGTGTATGTTTTTCGGTTAACCTTAAGGTCACTACCCGACGTTTTCACACTCTGATGAGTGTCAGATAAAAAAAGCTTTCAGTATGTAAAAGAATGTTGCCGCTTTTTCGTGCTGTGGTGAAGTTCTGTAGTACCAATGGACTATATATGTTCTTCGTAAGAAGCCTTCCAAGAATATTGAGACTCAGACAAAAGCTGGTTTTTCTGTTAAAAAAGCGTATTTTTAGTTTTTATTCTACTACTTTGGACAAAAATTTGCCGATTCGATGGCAGTTGGGGGGCACGTTGCCCCCTTGCCCCCCTTAATATTCACTACTGGTACTTTCCATAATTAGTTCCACGTTTTATAGAAGGAAATTTACCTTTCTTTTATAACAAGTCTATCTTCGTATCTATTAACGTCTCCTATCGTATTCTCCTTGTCTTCCAGATATTGATGAATGCAAGAACAGTACGTATAGATGTGAACACATGTGCCATAACACCATTGGAAGTTTCTACTGCAGTTGTTATTCTGGATATACACTTCAGCCAGATGCTTTCACATGTCAAGGTAATTTTTACACCCTATCCTATGTACCCTTCATCCATTACCCCCAAATATTCCTCATATATTCCTCATATATTCCAATTATTCCAAATATACCAAGCTATTCCTTTGTAATGTGCTGTAGTAAAGAGCCTATTAACAGCTTTCATTAAAGAACTTTCAGAGTTTTCATATTAAAAATTTCCCTTGAATAAAGAGATTTAAGTTTGTATTTAAAAATTTAGATTTGAATTTAATTTGTAAACTTAAAAATTCTTAGAGGTTTAATTCGTGCGTATTCTTTTCTTGCCTCTAGTCCATATGCAGACACAGGACCATCGAGAGGGGAAGTTGCCCCAGGGTCTCAAAATCCAATGGGCCTCATAACACCTTATGCTTCAAGAGGGTCTCTTACAATAAACCAGCAGTAGTTTTCCAAAGTTAGTTTCTACACCCAGAAAATATTTTGCATGCTTCGTTCGCAGGGGGGCTCTTCTTTCTCATTTGCCCCTGGGCTTCTGAATTCTCTCGGCAGCCCTGGGCAGACATAATTTAAGCCAAACATGATGTACTTGTACATCTTCAGTACAGAGCCTCTTTAGAACATCGTCATTTTTTTTGTCAGTATTTGCCTGTAAAACATTGACGTAATCATTCGTTTTTCATAACTTAGATGAAGATGAATGTTTGCATCAGCCATGCTCTCAATATTGCTTCAACACCCCTGGAAGTTATCTCTGCGGGTGTAAAAATGGCTACCGCTTGCATCAAAATAGAAGAAATTGCACAGGTTAGTAAATTCACTTCTTAACTTCCTGTTTATTTTAGTTGCTCCACCATTTTGCATATTTATCACAATGAATCCGAAGCAGCTTGAAAATCATTTGCCTCTGTCTCTGAGCAATGAAAGAGACCTTACATAAATTTTTATTTCATCACAAAATCCTACGTGCAACAGTTTTAAACAAATTTGCAATTCTCATTCAACAGATGTCGATGAATGCGAAAAGAAGACGAACCTTTGTAACCAGGCTTGTAACAACACTGAAGGGTCTTATCAGTGCTATTGTTTTAATGGATATCGGCTGAAAAGCGATAATGTTACGTGTGAAAGTAAGTGCACCATTGATTGTTACATATATCATATCATATCATATCGATCATAACATATCATGCATCATATCATATCATATCATATCATATCATATCATATCATATCGATCATATCAAATCGATCATATCAATCATATCATATCATATCATATATCACATCACATCATATCATATCATATCATATCAATCATATATCAATCATATCATGTCATATCATCTCAAATCATATATCACATCATATCATATCATATCATATCATATCAAATCATATATCACATCATATCATATCATATATCACATCATGTCATATCATATCGTATCATATCATATCGATCATATCAATCATATCATGTCATATCATATCAAATGTACTTTCGTTACAGTAGTTGAAATGTCAAGCAACCAAAGGTTGACGTGGACCTGCAAATGATATACCTTATAATTGTAACGAAAATAAAGCCCTGTAACATACGAAACCATTTCATTTAAAATCTGATATTTGGATGTAATAGAGAAAGTCAGAGTCCATCTTGGATATGAATAACAATATCAATAACTACAAGCAATGAATTTGGGACATCACAGAAGATGTTCTAGTTTTTCTCATTTTGTAGCTACAAAATTACAGTAGAGATCTATCTTTGCCAGTTAAATACGTTTGCAGAATTTCAGTAATAACATTACTTTTGCAAGCCATAACATTGACCTGTAAATTGCTATTTGCATTTCTATTACACACTAGAATTGAATTGAATTGAAGATCCCGGTTCTAATTTTAAGTTATCTTCTGTATTAATTTGCAGAGATCCCACTTCTGACTCTAGCCATGAGGAATAACAGTCCAGTTTCCGCTGGCTTCGGAGCCTTGGCTGCAATCTGCAGTATTTTGGTGGCTATTATCGTATCAAGTTTTGCCACATTGATAAGGAATTATAAGAAGAGAAGGAAGTATGCTTTGGAAAACCAGCGACAGAATGACGGTCGCCCTCCTATTAAGGTAGAATTTTAATACGTTTCTCTTCCTATCCTGTTGCATGATGAAGAGTTTTCATTTCCTAGCAAAGAAATGCATAATTCTTGTTCCCTTTCAAAATGCTTTTGATCTCTATTTCATTATATAGATATTTGTGGTAAATCTTCATTAATTCTCGTATCCAAACGCAAGATTTCATTCATATTTTGTTTTCTCCAAAATTCTGACTGCATACAGTATCTCCATCTTTATGCATTATAATTTGTATTTTCTAGTTTCCTTGTTACAAATTTGCACTTCATTGTATTTTTTGTCATTGGTTCAAGTTGCACATACAGTAAATCATCGAATTGGCTCCCTCCCTTGAATAAGTCATTCTTTCTATTGTAATTTAACTCTGCAACTCAAATATTTTTTTATTCTCCTTCAAATGAACCCTCCATAAATATTGAAAAGTTCTTAAAGCTTCCCAGCTATTGAGACTACCGTAAATCCTCCGTTAGCCCCCTTCGAACAAGCTCCCACTCTAGAGTTACAGATTTTTAATAAACTCCCCCTTGAAAAAACCCTGCCCAAGCATGTGACTGTACCTATTTGAGAGTCTGTTAGTCCTTTATAGAGCTAGGAAAGAAAAAGCAGCCATTAATTAACGCAACTTTGCCTTTTCTTCAAAAAGCATCCTATTAATTTTAAGTGTAGCATCCAAGACATAAATTCTCCGTTAGCCCCTTTCGAATGAGCTCCCACTCTAGAGTTACAGATTTTTAATAAGCTCCCCCTCTCTAATGAACCCCCACCCAAGTATATGCTTGTACCCATTTGAGAGTCTGTTAGTCCTTAATAGAGCTAGGAAAGAAAATACAGCCATTAATTAACGAAAATTTGCATGCTCTTTAAAAAACGTCCTATTACTTGTAAGTGTAGTATCGAAGAAATAGTTTACAAGTAGAAAAATTTCAACTGGACTTTGACCAACTACCAGCAAAATTTGTAAAGCCCCCCTTCGGATAAGCCCCCATTCAAAAATCCAAAAATAAACAAGCCCCCAGGTGGGATAAATCAAGGATTTATGGTAATTAGTAGAGAAGAGAGATGAAGACTAAAGAAAATAAACCAATTTGCATTTTTCTTTTTTAGATAAAAAGTAACAGCAAATCTATATTTTCATGGATGGACTGATAAATTCTTTAATTTTTGCATCAATAATTTAATTTGTAAATAAAAAAAGTAGGGTTAGTTTTCTAGTAATGTTTATAACTTGTGTATGCAATACATTAAACCTCGTATTAATAAGATGTAATTTTATTGTATATAAATAGCTGAAAGTATTCGATATTTTGTATGTTTATAATAAAGTATATTAATTATTACAATCATTTTTTATTTTTGCATTACTCTGTGCTTTGACACTTTAAGCTCTCAAAATGGAAAAAGATATTGTAATTTAAAATTAAGAAGTATTAAATACAGTAGAATCCACAAATATTAACCTTTATATAATAAGAGCCTACTGCCTGAAATTGTATATTTTGATTGCAAGTAATTAGAACCTTTTCAGCCTGATATTCTGGCTAGGTTCTTATTAATAGTAAATTTTTTCTACAGGCAAATAAACTAAGCCCGCTTGCTAATCAACCCTCTTCGTGGATGCTCCAACAATAGTACATACATTTTGTGATAGGCAGGTTCAAACCTATGTTTTTAATCACAAAACTTCGGTTGACTAACTATATTGCGAAAGTCTTTCAATGCTGAATTGTCAACTAGCATTTTTCTTGGAATTTTTTTGAACCCTGTATTAAGAACCAGCACCCTGATAACTGGGATAACCTCATCGCATAAGAACATGAACAGGCTCAGTTCTTGTGTGCGGGATTCTTTTTGGGCTTCGGAGCCAAAATTGTCTTGCCCTGAGTACATTGCCTTTGCCGGGGTTAGATGATGAGAATATAGAACCGAATTTTCGATAAAATTGGCTAACTGAAGCAACTGCTAAATGTAAAACACATATCAGCACTCCTTCCTCAAGCACTGGGAATGGATTGGTGGATAACCGGGGCAGGAGGCTGGTGACCCTTCCCTGGTGAGCTTAATGGGCACGATCTCTGAACAGCTAAGTCATCTGTGACTACATCCTACTTGAGATTTTTGGGGACCACATCCTCAGGGGTGAAAATCTTAGGGGGTGTGGGTGTGAAGCACCCCAATGATGAAAAATTAGTAATCAGTAAAAACGGTCTAAAATTTTGTAAGAAGCCCTTTGTTGTTTGATGCCATATTGAAGCACATGTTCTACTGTTCTCGAAATTTACATAGAGCATATACAGACCTAGGTACAGAAAGACTTCTACGAAATAAAAAGCATGTGAAAAGGAGAAAATTGGCCACACTTTTAAACTTCCAAGACCACACTCAAGATTTCCAAGACCACTCCAAAATAGGCCCTGAGCTTAGTTTCTCTTTGGGTAATAAATGTGGAACTCATTACAAACCAAACGAAACTGCATTGTTTGTTCTATTTCAATTACTGTTCGCTGTTTTTTGAAAGAAAATTCTTTATTATTTCGTACAATATTTGTTTGTTAGCGATCAACAGAGCTATGCATATACAATTCTTGCGAGTCTCTGTTGCAGGGGTGGTCAACCCGCGGCTCGTGAGCCACATGCAGCTCTTTACCTGCTTTATTGCGGCTCTCGCACTCATATTAAAGTGTGTATTTCTTATATACATTTACTTCACTTGAGTCCAATAAGACATTTTTGTGCTATAGGAAGGGATGGAGTTAATGCGCATGCGTCCCCATGTGTTTGATGTGGCTCATAGTAGTATGACATTAAAGAATGCGGCTCTTAACCTCTCTCTGGTTGGCCACCCCTTATCCATGGACTTATTTTCTTTTTGCAAAGCTAACAGAGCTTCTTTGAGTTGATTTTTCGAGTTTGTACGTCGTTAATAATTCAAAAAACTGACATTGCTTTGATGGTGACCAATGAATGGAGTACCCTCAGCTTTGCTTGCATACGATGATAGTAAACGTTGGGTTTTCGTCGTCTTCGAGATCATCTAATCTGGTGCTACTAAAGACTTCAGACAATAAGTATTGAATGCTGAGATATCACCTGTTGTATAACATGACAATAAAGATAGAACTTCTTTGATAAGTTATTGTACCACAAGCATAAAAAATTAACTAGTTTTACCAATTAATCCTTGAACTTCACTACAGAATGTACCATTTTTATAAGGAGCCTAGCTCAAGGTCTAATTCTAAAAGTTCCTTATTTTTGGATCTCTTGTTATCAAATTCCAATTCTTACAGTTCCATAATAGTTCCTTAATTTTCACTGCAGATATAGTGCCTTAAAGTGGTACAGACAAAAGAAAGTATCAAATTCCTGAATATTACTTTTAATTTTTGCTAGAACTCAAGACTAAAGGCAGAAATAAGATACGAGCGAATTTTTTTAATGGAATCGCATGAAATTTGGCTGTAAATTAATGTAACTGGCTTCCTGTTTGTTGATTATTTGCAGCTATAAGAATTTTTAAAGTGCAGAGCTCCTTCGGTATTTTCCGTTAGCAGTTTAAGGCTCTTAAATATTTCGCCCGTTTACACGTCGGTTCCTCTGTGTACATCAAGACTCACAACCCAGTCTTGTGTAGACAAAGAGAGTTTGTTTTCTCATTGGGACTCTTTAAGTAAGCAATGGTAATAGGTCCTAATTGGTCACACTTGAGGCCAATTAGACGCATCCTATCACATTAACTGCATCTGGATATATTTCGGTTAATCTTTAGGTCACTATCCGACGTTTTCATACTCTGGTGAGTGTCGGACGAAAAAAAGCTTTTAAGCCTGTCAAAAGAATGCTGCCGCTTTTCGTGCTATGGTAAAGTTCTGTAGTATCAACAGACTATTTAAGGTCCTAATAACGTGGTTTCTGAAATTGTTTTAATTTTGAGGTGTGGCACTCTATGTAACCTACGCTCACGGCCTTATTGGAAGGTGGGTTCAACTCATAGAGATATCGTATGGCTTAAACTGTTATCTGCCTCCTCATCTTGTGAAACGTCATCTGCTATAGGAGATTTAGCTGAAGCTCATTGGATATTCACAGCTTGTTATCTGTTACTTTGAATGTTGTTGAATGTCTTGTGTATTTACTCACCGTGGTGATTGTTGCTGCGAAGGAACATAACAGGTGGTCAGCGTTTTCTATGGAAACGGTTATCAGTCGAATGCAAAAGATGGCGGCAATTGGTACGTACACTTAACTCACTTGCATTTTACTTCATTTTGTGTTTTTGTAATACATGCGATGCAACATTAGTCATGGACTTGCATGCTGATCTAGAGATTCACACTGCGTTGTGTGCAGCCTTTTAATTTAGTCTCCAGGTTAATATTAAAGTACTGGGAGTGACTTGGTTTGATTGCATTTGGTTTTTAAGACAGTCCAGGCAGCTTCAGCATCTGACAGAGCGGAAGTGGAGCTTTGTTCGGGAGACATTCCATGTCAAATGCACCACAGTGCAGTTTTTCAAGCAGGTTAAGGACTGAAAATGGCAGAATATGAAGGTAATTCGTTGTTTGAAGACACTTTGCAATGGGCTCCGCTTTTTGCATAGATGGACCTCCCAATTATTACAGCCATTTAGACCTTTCACTTCTTGCTATGTAATGATCGGTCAAGAAATAGTTTAATTTCTCTAGCAGACATCTACAGGCTATCTTCGTAACCCTAGTTGAGATATATCGAGTCACTAGCTAACACAGTTGGACCCCCTAGGCCTTCCAACATTGAAGTGATGGTGGAGCTTTGTAAGATGTCAATAGTACTTCATTAAACAACAATGATGAAACATTTACGAGACTAAACTTTGAGGGGATACAGGCGTGAGTCACCCCCACCCCAACCTTGAAAATTTGCCATTTTGTAGGGCAAAAACGGTAGTGCAATGTATTTCTGGAGGGCAACTTACTGCAAAAGGTCACAGGCAAAAAATTTTCGTTGGGCAACCGCTGATACCCCCAAATTTATTGAAGTTACGTCCCTGGGCATTGAAAGGTACCATAAAAGTCAACTATCATAGTATTTTGCTATGCTAAAACATCAGCTGTTACTTCTTTAGCAACAACAAATTAGCTTAATCATGGGGCCGAAATGTCCTGTAGTGAAACTGATATGTATTAATGAAGTTCATTATTTATGCCCCCAGGTTGGGACTGAAGAGAAAGCTTTATTTGGGTAATTATTTTTGTTACTCAACCTTTTGCAATATACAAATAATAGTTACCGAGCCGATATATAGCTATTAAAAGTTTGTTATCCAACCTTTATAATACAGAAAAATGATATACCCAATCTTAAAGCTGCCTGAAACTCATTTACTTAACCATTTTCTCTTCAGTCCCAACCTGAGGCATAAATAATGAGCAGTTCCTTACTGAAGTTCATTTCCATTGCACGGTGGATTTGAAAACTAAATAAACATCAACATGTTTATTTAAAATGACACACAAGTGCAATTATAGATTGTTTTCGGATGTTTTGACAGGATTTAAACATCAACATGGTTTGAAAACCTTGATGCTCTAAGGCATTGCTTGACAACTGATATCTAAAGTGATTCTTTTTGAATGGTAATTCTCTCTAATTTGATATACTGCTTGGCATGAAACATATTTTTAAAGTCACATAACAAACCTCTACAGCATGGGGTGTGGCAAAGTAGAAAGTGTAAAGGTGCCACACCCCAACTTTTGTGAAAGCTGTTGATAGTTCTTTGACCTGTCACTAAAATCTGATTTAGCAACTATTCCTTGTTTTGTAATTTTAGGAATTTTGTACTCTTTTGATAAATTTCCTTAGTTAAAGCCCACATAAAGTGCTCCTTGGTATTCCACTGATCCACAGTTTTGTACCACAACTTGAGCAAACTTTAAATGTCTATATGCTTCATGTTATATTTGTATACTTTAGCTTTTAGAGATGCACAGACACCTGCAAATTTACAGCCATGTTCAAATTGTGGAAGAACATTTAACCCTGAAACACTAGTATGTACCAGTTTTTCTTGTAGAAGTAAGACTTTTTCTGGATATTTTTGAGCAAACATTCATCTGCAATGTTTACTAATGATTTTTTTTAATGTTTTGACTTATTAATTTCCAAAAGATTGATTATTTGAAATGTGTTCTTGTCATAGAAGAGCATATCAGTGGATACCTTTTGATTGTATGTGATTGCAAGAATAAATACCTAATTCACTTCTACCTTTAAGCTGGTTTTACTTCTATCCCACTGCAAGTGTCTAGATTTTGATATGAGATATCTTGTCAGTGGTAAATAGATCACTATTCTCAGAAGACAAATAGATCACTATTCTCAAATAGATCACCAAAGCAGTTTGTTTATTGAATGAAGTAATAACTTTGATGTCTCGTTATACCTTTAAGGAAAGGCATGAAAAAGTTTGCCATGGGCAAAAGCAAAGAAAAGTATTTGATTCAAGAAAAATGCGCTTACAAGGAACCGAGGCATCAACCGTAAAAAGAAAGGCAAGCCCCCCTCCTTCAAAATCAAAAGTAAGTCTAGATATAATCTCATTCAATTTTTGATATGACAAAGCTTTGAAGATGAAGAAAACTATAAAAAGTGATGCAATTGTTTGAAAATTGTTGTGTTTAATCAATCAAATGGGCTCAGTGAGTTGTGGATATTTGTAGACCTGCCATGTTTAATGAGTTGCTATGTTTGGTGGCCATGAGTTGTGCTTCAGCTAAGGAAATGTGCCTTGAATCTCTTATTTCATAGGTTATAATCTTGTAAGGTATAATGAGTTATGTTTTTCTCTAAGTGAACTGTTTAGCTTTCATGCAGTTAACTCAGATTCATGTGAATCAAGCATTTAACTGAAGGCAATGCCCTGGAGGGGCAAACCTGCCTGTACAATCTCCTTGGAGGGGCAAAAGCCTTATTTTGTGATGTTAAAAAAAAAGTCAAAGTCCTTTCCCGCGCCCAATGGTGCATAGGGCTGTGCCTATCTCCGTTTCTATAGCCCTAGGCCATGTGTCTGCGAATGCAGTGAAAGTTACAGTGGGGGGCTGATCCACTGGTAGCTCCGTGGGTTTAACTTTCCCACTCCATTCTCATATGTCGAGCGCCAGACGAGAAGGCAGTGAGTACCATTTTTAAAGTCTTTGGTATGACTCGGCCGGGGCTCGAACCCACGACCTACCAGTTGAGAGGCAGACACTACCACTGGGCCATCCCTCCGGTATTTGTTATGCTAATCTCCAGGTTAATAATTCTGTTGGGGGAGAGCAAAACCATGGAAAATATTTCATTTGGGAGGCATCACCCCCACTCCCCCAAGTTGTACTGCCTGAAATCATTGTTGACATTGGGAATAGTCCATGGTTTTGTATTGTTCCAGTCAGCACTGAGCTTTATTATACACACTACCTAAGCATTTTATTGACCCTAACAGATTACTCTACATAATATGAGAAGTCAGGCAAAGTTATTTTTCGCTGTAACTAACAGAGCTTCATTCACCCCAAGAAAACTTGCATGAAAATAATTACAATGCATAGCTATCAAATGTATATTTATATACACGTTTTTTTTTATAAGAAAAAAGTTTATAAGAAAATGAGGCTCAAATCGTCAAAATCTTAAGAAAATCGTAAGAAAATCACGAGGCTCAAATTCCAAAATAAAGTGTTTTTATAGGCCAAAAATCGGTATTTCGTCGTTATTACATTCAAAATGTTAAAGATGGAATTCAGATTCAAGTATACAATATTATTAACAAAAGTGTAAACCACTCTAGCCAGTATATTTCAGCAAAAGTTAAGAAAAATTTAAGAACATCTCAGGCTCAATTTCGGGAAATGTTAAGAAAATTGACGCTCAGGCAAAATAGTGATTTTCTTATAAAAAAAACGTGTACTCCTTAAAGGTGATTTGAGAGAATGACAGCAAAATTATTGTCAATGGATAAATATCTAGGATGCCAATGAGTGTTGATTTTTCAGCCTTTTTTGATTTAGTTGCAATAATTAATGGCCTATGAAATACTTTTCCTATAGATTTTCTTGGGGTATGTAGGACTAGCATTTTACTGACAAAATAGGTGTGGCTTTCAGTTTTATGTTATTCCACTTTTTTCTTCTCGGATTCTTAGAATACAAAAAATGGGAAAAAATCCCAACAGAAATTATGTCTTTGGCAATTTACTTGCAGAGTATTTCTGGAATGTACAACTCTACCTAACCCTACTCTAGTAATGGCGCTGGATCCATGGGCAGAAACAGCTATATAGTATTTTTATATAAAAACATCTTATAGCTTATTGAGTGAGTTTAGCTAAAGCCCTGTTTACATTACACAAACTAACCTAGGTTCGCCATAGGTTAAACCTAGCCTAGGTTAGTTTTTCGTAGTGTAAACGCGAACTAAGCCAGGTTCGCCCCAGGTTGATTCAACCAACTTCTGCAGGTGGGTTCGCCCTAGTTTAGTTTTGTAAACGTTTAGTGTAAACGGAAACCTGGGGCGAACCTGGACTAGTTTTTCCTCTACGCATGCTCAATTAACAAAGCACTGTGTAGATTTCAACAGAATAGCAGAAAGCCCTCAATATTTAGGGAATTCCTGCTTTCGATCAATTAATTAGATATGCACGATGTGTGTAAACATTGTTAAAACCGCTGCTTGAAAGAAACTTTAGTTTTAACAGGTCATATTAAGATTGGGGCTGAAGAAGCAATTTAGCAGCAACTTAACTTGTCGACAAGGAGGAGGCGGATCTTTGGGAAGTTCGCAAAGAGATTGAAGGCTGAGAATGGCTTGAAAAGAACATTTCAGCTATTAAAATTCTCTCGCTATGGTTTTCCCTTCTGCGCACGCGTTGATACTAAACTATTCTGGGTTCGCCCCAGATTTCGTTTACATTACAAATTTGGAATGCACAAGTGTAAACGCAACCACAACTAACCTGGGTTAGTTTTAACCTGGGACGAACCTAGGTTAGTTTGTGTAGTGTGAACAGGGCTTAAGTTGAGCACAGCATAATGTAGTGAAAATGACTACGGAGATCTCTTGTACTTTTTGTCTATATTTCATAGATAACTGATTATCGCAATTGCCAGTTTACCATGCCACCAGGATGTTAAAATTATTCTTCACAAATACATGTGCTTTCTTTGAGAAACTTTTGATTACTGAGGTCTCAGTTTCTGAGGCCTTCTGTGCCTTGTGAAGTAAAAGTTATTCATTGCAGGATAAAGCGAACTGGAGAGCGAAGCACGAGAACTTAATCGCAACTTTGAAAGCTGCAAGAGGCCAGGGACCTGCTGTTGCTCCGGTTGTTGACCCTGGTTATGTGGAATGCCCGTATTGCAATCGTAATTTCAACGAACATGCTGCTGAAAGGCACATACCATTTTGCAAGGAACAAAGTGCTCGCATGCCTAAGACCAGTGTTAATAAGAAATCAAGCTTGAATAAAAGGACTCAGGTACGTAAATTCTACTTCCTTTTTCTTGTTACTGAATTCGATTACTTCATGAGAATCCTTGAAGGTACTCTTTCTTTCTCAAATCAACGTCGGTTCCGTCAGTGGTGGTTTTTCAAAAACAATTCAGGGAGGGAGGCAAAGGGGCTGAATTTTCCGAATATTTTAGGAGAAACACGTGTGCTTGACAAATACTTGGAATATGTATCGATTACACGTGTTTTTCATGAAAAATGGTGTACAAGAAAATCGAAGCTCAAACAAAAAAGTGATTTTCGTTTAAAATATCGTGTATTTGGTCTTTGGTTTTACTACTTTTGCCGTGAATTTACCTACTCGATATCACCCAGGGTAGGACTTTGCCCCATTTGCCCCCCTAGTAGCCGCTGCTGGGTTCAATTTTTGAAGTTTTCTGTTCTAAAGCACTAATCTAGCGTCAACGTTTATGCCCTTCCGCCAAGTTTCTACATAGACTGTGTGCTTCTGTCCTAATTCTGTGGTTACTCTCTGCTAGTGACAGTTACATTTGAATGAAATCCTGCATCTTCTACTACAGTAGAATTCTGGACAAACCACACTTTTGCTTACTGCTGATGTTTTGCTGTTGCTCACTGGAACGACGCTTAATCGAAAAAGTATTTTTGTTTAGTACAAACCACCTCTTCCTGGTTCGAAGAAAAGCAATTTATCAAACATGACATCTGATGGTGGCTCTTCAGCAAAACAACGAACACCCGCCAACCGAGGTGATGAAGCATTTTCTTCTCTTTTTCCGTAAATTGTTGTGATCATGATTGCATTTTTTAATTCTTGATTATTTTGTTTAAGTTGCTACACAAGTCAGTATTCCATTTTCCTCATTTCCTCCATGTTTTTTGAGGAAAAGCTAGAAAAATAACAAACTTTGAACTACCGAAGTTACTCAGTATCACGTGGAAGCCCGTCACATTCGCACTTTGTCTTTTGCTACCTCAGTTTGTAAATAGTGAAGTCATTATATACATCGTGCTATCTTCATTCTCTCTCTATTTTTTCTTTTTTTAACGATTTTGTTTTATTTTAGAGTATGTTGATGTAAATAGTTGGTCTTAATTAATTTCTTTAAAGCGCTACATAAAAAACCAACCTTAAAAAGTTTCATATAATGCACGTTTTTTTGTAAGAAAAAAGTTTATAAGAAAATGAGGCTCAAATCGTCAAAATATTAAGAAAATCGTAAGAAAGTCACCAGGCTCAATTTCCAAAATTAAGTGTGTTTATAGGCCAAAAATCGGTCTTTCGTTGTTGTTGCATTCAAAATGAAAGATGGAATTCAGATTCGAGTATACAATATAATTAACGAAAGTGTATACCACTCTAGCCAGATTATTTCAGTAAAAGTTAAGAAAAATTTAAGAAAATCTCAGGCTCAATTTCGGGATAAGTTAAGAAAATTGAGACTCAGGCAAAATAATGATTTTCTTATAAAAAAAGGATTTCTTATAAAAAATATTATATCTAAACAAACCAGCTAATACACGTTTTTTATATAAGAAAAAAGGTTTATAGGAAAATAAAGATCAAATGTCTAAAATCTTAAGAAGCCTTAAGAAAATCACATGGCTCACTTTCCAAAATTCAGTTTTTTTGTTTGCTAAAAATCGACATCACGTCATTATTACATTCAAAATGTTAAAGACCGAATTTATATTCGAGTATACAAAATTAGGAAGGAAAATTTATACTATTTTAGCCAGTTTGTTTCAGTAGAGGTTACATTTTAAGAAAATTTTAGGCTCAAGCTCGGGAAAAGTTAAGAAAATTGAGACTCAGAAAAAAGATGCTTTATTATAAAAAGTTGTGTTTCAATTTGACCCATTTTAATGTCTATAAACTTTTACGGTCTTTATTTGCGCAGTGGCCCAAAATTCTGGTGGAATAGCTCGCCGTTCTCCTGCACCATCCCCAACAATGCGGAGGAAAAACTATCAAGACGATTTAGATCACGTTCGAGGCAATAGAACGCAAGAGAAGAAGAATAGCTATAACGACCAATACAAAGCAGGACAAAGACAACAACAACAACACAGAGAGAACTATGGAATGTCTGGCCGTGGTGGATCCGGGTCCGACAGTAGTAGGACTGGATCAGGGTATGTTTTTCTGTTGAATTGCATTGGTGACTTTTACCAGAAAGGTATGCTGGGATGGATGCGTGCAGGGCCTAGAATGAAGGCTGTGCATCAGGTTCCCATTTGGCAGACATGGGATGGGACCCCAAAGGAAAACATTAGGACCAAGCCAAATCCCCAAAATAAACATTAACTTCACTATTTTAATCTTAGCTAATGAGTAATTCTTGTTGTCAAAATTTGCCAGATTTTTAATGCCAAGCAGCCGTAGAAAAAGAGGAAATATTTTGAAGAGGAGTTTAATGCCACTCTTTTTGGGCCTTCGTTGCCTGGACAAGACCACTCTTTTTTCACCTTCGGTGCCTGGCATGTGTAGTGTGTGAAGTACCAATGCTAATAAATGTTGAGTTTGTTTCGTATGCTTTTTAATATTCATGTAGGAGTTGAAAGAAGTTTCTCTATTTGGTGTTTACACCTATCGTATTTCTTTTATCTAGCGCCTGCTTTGCAGGTATTTTAAGGTGTTAGAGTCTTTTTTGAGACACCTGGTTAAGGTTGATTTTTGCTATTTGGTTTGATTTTAGTTTAAATGTTGAAATTGTATTATATAATTATTGTAAGTGGCTGTCGTAGATGGAACTCGCTGACAAGATGTCCTTTCCATCTATGGCAGCCAGAGGAGATGTAAATTTAATTTAGTTCTTAGTTTACTTGATAGAAAAAAAAGAACTTATGGCTTTAGGGTTTTAATCATACCTTTTCGGTTAATGCGGGTGATCGCTCTCTCTCTCTCTCTCTCTCTCTCTCTCTCTCTCTCTCCCAAACGCCCTCGCAGACCTATTTACAAGGGCGTGGCCCCCCAAAATTATGGCCCAATTTGTTACCAGACCCATAGCTTATATGTTCTTGACGCTTCTGAGAGGCGCCTACAAAGCAAATACTTTTATCGCCCAATCCCCCTCCTAGGCTGATATACTGCCCTCGTGACAAATTTTTCCACGAAAAGGTCTAATTTTAATAAACCAGCACCCCCTGAAAATTATTTTTCTCTTTGCTATACAGCCGCCCTACCCATAATAAGGATTTATGGGTGATAGACTTGTATGGGAAATCGCTCTCCGCTAGCTTCTATTTACACTAATTCTCCTTTAAGATCTCTTTCTGTGCCTTTTTTCTTCATATCTCCCGGCTATTTCACGCCTGTCTTGTTCGTTTCAGCAAAGAGCCCCCCGCATGGTTACGAGAGTTTAAAAATACTGAAGATACATCAATATTACCCGACAGAAAGACCGATGCAAGCTCGGCTGGATCGAGGGGACGACATAGTGGTCGACAACGTGAAATGCCGAGTCGCGATGAATTGGACTTCGATGAGAAACCTATTCGGCCTACTAGACGTGATAGTGGATTTGATGCCGACGAGTTTGGATCTGTAATGTCCAAGCCAACAGCAATCGGCGTTGTTCGCCCTTCTTCGCGACAACTTTCGGGAAAGGATGAGAGAACCCCTAGTGGAAGAAGAAAATTAGCTAACTTTTGTCACGAATGTGGAACAAAATACCCGGTAGCCATGGCAAAATTTTGTTGCGAGTGTGGAGTCCGAAGAATGCACGTAGAACAGATATAGACGGTCTATATATGTCATACAAGCCAGGCATTTATGTTTGAAACGAGATGCACCTTGAAAGCTTGCAAAGCGATTGTAATTTTTTCCATTATTGAAAAATTCACCATATTATAGGGGGTCATCCATAAAGGATGCCCGCTTATTTCTGCCAGTTTTCAACTTCCTCCCTTCCCTTGTCCATGCTTGGCCACTTTTTTGCTTAGCATCCCTTCCTCCTGTCCATGCGGACACTGAATATAAAGACAATTAAAGAACTGCAAAAGATATGGAAAAATATAGGCTCTTTGAAAAAGATTCGCATCCTGGATTTATTTCTTGTTTGCCTCTTTATTTTTCAATCTTTAGCAAAGGAAGACGATGGGAAAATGACCTTTAAATACTCTCTTTTTTCTTAAATGCTTATAGCTACAATAGTCGCCAAAAGTCCTGGGACACATTAGTTATTTTTATTCTGCACTTAACACCCGTCCCCCTCCTCCCCCTTCTCCCATTCTTCCCCCTTCTCCCCATCCTTCCCCTCCTATCCCTAGACAATCTTGGTTTATGAGAAAATTGCATGCGAGAATGAAAACAATTGTCATGCAAAATGACGCCAAGTGTCTCAGGAACAGAGCAACATTGTTATAGGGGAAAGGGGTTGCGTGCACGGCGTAATAGCTTAAATCCTGAGAGTACTGTATTTTTTCGCAATTTTTTGAGTATTCCAGGAACTTTTGGCGACTATTGTACCCCTTCTTCTTCTGAAAAGGATTTTCACTTACAGCTAAACCCCCTCACTCCCCCTGTCCGCCTCTGTCCACATTGTTGCTAGCCCCCTCATTCCGCTAAGGCGCGGACGTCTTATATGGATTCCCCCCTTTCGAAGAATTTATTGACAGAACAATGTAGTGTTTTATAGAGCTAGACATCATTTGTTTTTAATACATTGCCTCTTAGTGAATTGGAAGTTAATGCTAATGGCTTTTGAGCTCAGTATCTCATTACCCCAACGTCTTAGAAAATAGCAATACTTTTGATAATATTGTAATGAAAGAGAAATCGATAACAAAATGGATTTAATATGAATTTTCTCTGTAAATGCGTTGTAATCTGATAATTGAATCTCGCATTGGTAAACAAAGCTAGGCGACGTTAACTGCTTTATCGTCTGTGGCTTTCATGTTTACAGCATTTGGTTGGTCAGTGCCCTTTTGGCATAAGAATATTTCCACGTTATCTTCATCTGCGTTATTGAGAAGTTAAGATTAATTCAAGTAGAGCATTAGTACGGATACCGTCATAGATAATCACAGCTGAATCTTCTCCAAAATATTTCGTAATTTGAGTATTTGAATAGTGTTGAGTAATCCGTCTTCGCATCTGTTGAAGCAAAAACCTAAAAAACAAGATTATGCTTTTATCCCATGCATGTGATTTTGAGCTTGGAAACTGCATGTCTGGTCGATCAACTTTCTTAATTTTCTATGAGATCTTTTTTCAACTTTCGCATCATACTTCTTTTTCATCCTTTATTTATCTGCCTTTTTATACTTGCCTTTTCTTTTTCTATGATGCATTTGCTGCTCATGCGTTGTTGTCACCTGCATTTCTTTTGGTATTTATCTATTCTACTTGCGGAATGAGATATTTTGTAGGTGTCAATATTCCCGTGCATATTTCATGTGTGCGTGCGTTGGTGTTTTTACGTCTTTCTACAAAATTGTGAAATATATACTCAGATATAAGGGAGAATTTTCAGGTTCTCATTAAGATATAAAGTTTATTCTACATTTCTACATGATAATAGTTTACACCTTGAGTGTTATGTTTTATTTACTGTTATGTATA
>WIPJ01001474.1:250589-263679 GCA_018155075.1 Cassiopea andromeda
CCTGTATTATCACCTACTTTTGTAGCGTCGTTCTGTTTATTACAAACAGAGATATCTTAAGTCAGACCTTTCAATTCAAATTATTCAGGATATTGGTAGCTCAAGGCTTCATCTCTTGCAAATCCCATACTTTTCCTTATCTTATCCTCTAAATTTCGTTAAATGATAGCTCAAATATTCAATAAATGGTAGCGTTTGAATGAGCATTAACGTCTCACCGTTTGCAGCACTAACTCCCACTTTAAAGTTTCACCGTTTTCTGCACTGTCCTTCAATCGATGATGATATCCGTGATGGTATTGACAGTAAACTCCACAACTGTTTTTCTATTATACAACAGTGTGCATATTGCCACTCTGTTTATAGGATATTTACAGCATTTTTATCCACAAAAGCTTGCTAACTTTGCTGGTTTATCTTCTTTGGTGCGAGGTCGATTTAAGAAGAAAGATCCAAGCTTAACTGTTGCTAAGTCCAAACCTTGAATTGTGACGTGTATATTTATTCTGCAAGGGACTTTATAGAGCTAGCCTCGTTAAGAATTTGTATTAATATAAACTGTCCTATTGAAGTATGACGCCATATGAAATGCGAGGCTGTAGGGCTGGTTCCCATATAATCGTATGCATGTTTCCATGTTATCGGAAGGTGCCTGCGATGCATCACCGATGGTTCGCAGGCAAATATTTTTAATGGAAATACTCTTGTTCCGACGTTTGCGATGCATTGGCGACATCGTAACAACATCTGGAAAGTAGAACCGTATTCTACTTTCTCGATCGTTACGATGCTGTCCTGGCATTACTGATAGCTTTAAATTATATGGAAACACTCATCTGCGATGCATCGGCGATAACCTATTGTTTTTGTATTCCACGTGACATGAATCATCCAATATCAGATAACTTCAATAACAATACGTTCTACGTAATGTTTACATAAACACTTCTTACATTACAGTATCTTTCCTTAGCTACAAGCCACTTACCGATTTTATTCTACATGGAAACACTCATCTGCGATGGATCGCCGAAGCATCGCAGACAGCTTACGATTATACGGAAACTATGCTACTCATTTTAATGTAGATGAACAGTTGATGTAGTGGCTTGGAATTTCTATGTTATTAGCAAGTACTTGATGCTTTATTGAGCTTTACAGCCCCTAACCCCTCCTCCGTCATAGTCTCTGGGCCATATTGCATTTCCAGATTGTGCATAAAATCAGAAGCAAAGCCAAGGGAAATTGTTGGTGGCATGCACGGCCCCAATATGCCGACAGACTTCCCTCGAGCCCAATTTACCGACAAAGAAAACGTTCCTCCAGTTTTATGAGCATGCAACGTTGAACAGCACTATTGATGTGCAGCAAATTTGTCGACAAGCTAAATGTTGTAGGGGTGCAGCACTCCTCCGCACGCCTTATGGCTATACCCCTACATAAAATAGAACTTTGAATTTGCTGTGCTTGAGCATTGACATATTGAGCGTTCGTGTTTAAAGATAAAAGGGATAGTTGATACACGTTTTTTTCTTGTAAAAAACATGTCCATAAGAAACATGAAGCTGAAATTAGGCAAAAATTAAGAAACATTTAAGAAAGATGGGCAGACTGAGTTTCAAGCAATAACTTGCAAAAACTGCTTTAAAAGAAGATTTTTGATCAAACGAGAAGCAAAATAAAAACAACACATATTATTTGCCTCACAGAACCTGAACATTCTATTTCTTGCATCACAGTTGCCTTATATGGGTTATTATTATCATGTAAACTCATTGACATTTAAGAAACATTTAATTGAGGAAACATTGAGAAAAATTATGGCTGAAAGCAGAAAGTGTCTTAATTATAAAAAAGTGCGTGAGTTCCCAGCCCATACACTTGAAAAATGACATTTTCAACGATGGCGTTCAAAGGTAAGTCAAAAAGTGAAAGTCCTTTTCCGCGCCCAATGGCGCATAGGGCGGCGCCTATCTCCGTTTCTATAGCCCTAGGCCACGTGTCTGCGATGTAGTGAAAGCTACAGCGGGGGGCTGGTCCACTGGTAGCTCCGCGAGTTTAACTTTCCCACTCCATTCTCATATGTCGAGCGCCAGACGAGAAGGCAGTGAGTACCATTTTAAAAGTCTTTGGTATGACTCGGCCGGGGCTCGAACCCACGACTTAACGGTTGTGAGGCAGACGCTCTACCACTGGGCCATCACTCCGGTGGTTCAAAGGTAAATGGAATAGCTAATAGTTCCAGCTCACACACTTCTACTTCATTCATAATGTCAGGTGTGTTCTTTACGTGGTTGTAGTTTTGAGAGCGAAAGCAGAATTAAGTCAGCAATATAGAACAAATAAACTGAAATTAGATTTGTATCACGCCTCTATTAATAAATAATATTTTTCATGAGTAATAAAATCATTATCATAATTGTTAACCAGTTCAGTATGGTATGAAAATTAATATAAAAATTACCGATAAGGAAGATGATTTGCTCATGGCTGGCGGTGCGGTTATTGTCATCTATTTAGGCCTCATGAAAACATGCGAGGTAATTTTCATGATTCAAGGACAGGAACGCTGGGTCAGTTCTCGATTGATCTCTGCTCCTGCGTCCCTGATGGAAGATGTCACTTTGAGATTTAACCAAACCCCTCCAAACAAATTTAGAGCGCCATTTTTGTTCATTTTAGTTGATTTCAAAGTACACTGTTTTGACAGTAGGCACTAACTCTCTCGTGTTCAAAGGAGTTTTGTATGCTGTTTCCAACAGAAAAATTTACGACCTTACATGCTGTTCATTGTCAGCAAGATCTTTGACATTTAGTTGATAAATGCATTGGCTGAAAACTTTTAACGTGACCTTGTCAAAAATTGTGGCACAATTGCCCAGGTTGGATTGGTGGGGAGGGGAGCAAGGAGATCGAAAAGTGACATCTCAGTTACTGTTGATCAACCAACCACGAACTACACACATGATCAATAATCTCAGAGCATGATAAGTAACCCCAGAGTCTGAAAAACTAACATTCTAAAAATGTAAAATATTTACAATATATCTTTCTTGAACGGAAAGATCTTAATATATCTACAGCTATTGAGCACAGAAACTGTAACTGTGATCTGCTAGTCTATAGGGTACTTCAATCACCAATCATCTAAGTTACCATCATTTCTCAATCGTCTACCAACTTGCCTACTATTTACTACAAATTCCATGTAAAGAGACAAATTAAGCAGCGATTTTACCATTCCTAATCTTCTTGTCTTAATCCTCAGCAAATTTCTGAAGCACAGTTTCAAAAATTCTTCAACGAATTCAACGCTACGGACAATGTTTTCTTAGCACTGTCAATCGAAGCTGACTTTTCACTATTTAATTCCCTGTAACAGTTGTTACATGAATAAGAATTAACTACCTTTGCCTTGTGGGGATTTTCAATAGCGTATGGATTCTAAGTCGTGAGTTATTATGGTAATGAAATTCACATTAAGACTTAGCAAATTCGTTATCCTCTATCAAAGTTGCTTATTAAAAAGAACCTTCTGCATTATGAAAGCTCATCGAATTCCCATTTGGTGTCCACACGTTAAGGTTCTGTAAGCATAGAAAACTAGGATATTTATTACTTTTGGAAGCGGTGATGCTTGATACAATATCACACCACGTTCAGCTAACTTGTTCTGCATTAGTAGAATACTTCACTTCAAAAAATGACGTTTAATTATAGTCTGATGTAGGCAAAACTGCGCCATTAGAGTACAATTTTTGGCGTGTATTTTGAGGTTTATGTAGGATTTAAGCAGGACCTAGGCAGGACCAAAGCAAGCCTAAGCGTTACTGACAACAAGAGACGCTTAATTCTCATGTCACTAATATAAAAAAATATATCACTTTTAATGCCTTGAGACTTTTCCTTGATATGAGACGGTGGTACAAGGTTCATTTTGCACAAAAAGATGTGGTACAGAAAATGCTGGCGGATATTTTCAGTTCGAGCTCTCCTACCCCCTTGTAGAATGAAGTAGAACTCTTTCCAAGAAATTCTGCTACCATTTAATACTATCTTGACTGCATCGCCTTTTACAATGATCTATTTAATATAACAGTTCCGTCATCCTCAAGATGATATTAATTCCTGCGTCAACGCAAGTTAATTGTCAAAATTAGACAAGAGATACCGTAGTTGAGACAATACCGCTTGAAGGCTGCACGTAGTCAGCCACGAACTCACTCCTATATGTCTCACCTTCTTCTACCCTTGGAATGTAGGCTGAAACAGTTTTCTTAAAACGTTGTTGCATTCGATTACCTGACGATGCCTCGCTGACCATGTTTCTTGGCATTGTCCACGACCTCGTAAAGCTTTCATTAGCCAGAGTATTTTCGCTTAAAGCATCAGAATTCAGTGATGACGTTGACCTTCTTATGGCCTTTACGGCGTTACTAGAAATCGCCCTGTCAATATTCAGTTGTGTCAAACTCCCAGTTAAGTTTTTGTCATGGCTCTCCTGCATCAGCAGTTGCTGATTGATACGCACCCCTCTGATTGGCAGTATTTCTCTGCGAACAAGCCTTTCTGAGCCTCGATAATTGCGTGCGTCAAAAGCATTCCATGTTCCTTTACCTTCATTCTCTGATATGTAATCGAGGTTCCTCTTCGTATACGCAGGCTGCGCAGGCGCATCTAACATTTGTCCACCAATGATATAGTTTGCATTAATGTCTGGCCTCGTTTGATCTTCAGACTGCGTTCTGCGATGCTTCACAATACTCCTTGCCTGCACTTTTGCTACTGTCCTAGTCAGCTTTGCTTCGTCGTGCTGACGGTCACTCTTTTCTGCCTGTTGCACCTCGCCATCATCTCTTGATCTATGCTCCTTCACAACACCTATCTTCGTGGAATCTTGTGCCTTACTACCACTCACGGCTTCCACTGGCCCGAGAGCCTGGGTTTTAGCTACCGTCTCCGTATTTTGTTCCTCGGTTCCCCTTGCAATTTCACCAGCAGCACTCTGTTGTTTCTTTGGGGTTTGGTCCCACGCTGTGGGCGCCAATTTAGATTTACTTTCTTCGATATCGGAATTCTCCTGAGAGTCATCGCTTCCAGGTAATTTTGTCAGCAAAAAGTTGTACATAGAAGATCTTTCTCCATTCCACGATGTGCCACGCATTTTTGGCTTACTTGAAGTAGGTGACCCGGATTTCAATGGCGTCAGATTATAGCTGGCATCCTCTTGTATCCCTGAATCAAATCTCTCATGGATTGAATCACTGTCCGCATCCTGCAAATAGATGACATTTACTAACTCATAGAGTGTGTTCAATGGTAATGTTTGTCCATAGATCAAGGTGAAGTCATAACAAGAGTTGAAACGGGAAGGACAAGGTACTACCACCTTTATCAATCAATGCTATAATGGTTGTCAAAATAGTTGGAACGCTTTGCCAAGTTTGAAAATTTTCCCCTCTTTTGTCTTCCTCTCACCCCAATACAATTGTGAATTACTGCAAGGTTTCTGACCAGTTACTTGCAAGTTGTCCAAACTACCCCACAGTAATGTCTTTTCTTCAAGGAACAACATCGTTTTGGGGGGAGCAGGCTATTAATTGCGCCCAAGAGTTGTTTAATTAAGAGAAGTTATAACGATAACTATTTGTCTGCTCATAGCTAATGTCCGTAGCGTTCCAACTACTTTGGTTATGATTGTAGCTCCCATCTGGAGAAAATCAGGTCTGTAAGGGGTTGCAGTATTGCAGAAATTACATTAGGTCTCTGCATGATTAGCATTGCCGGCCACGAGTTTCTGAAAATATAGTCCCCAGCAAGGGAAATACTGGCAAAAGCTGTTGAGCTGAAAACGTGTGTTATTGCAAAAACTCGATCCAAAACTACCTATGAATAATATATTTTGACAAAATATCTGATTTCGTTTGACGTATTCAATGTAGATAAGCGGGTGTATTTGGATTAAAGAGTTCTTACGTTATGTGTCAGGCCATATTGAATCTACGTCATAAATGCCGTGGGAGGCAGATGAATGTTTGTGAGAGCATGAACCATTTGGGATGAACGTAGCGTATTCAAGATCTTTAGTTTCTACTGTCATTTCAAGAGGATTATATTTATAGCCTCTGTTTGATCAGCGAGTTGTTGCTTATCTGCCTGAAAATCACAGCTTTTCAATTGACTTCTTGTATTGGCATTGTACCAAAATTATTCGTTTACTCTCGCTTAAGTTTGAAAAAGAGATAGCAAGGCAGCTTATCTCAGATCGCTCACCATTTCATTCTCTACGCACGAAGAAAAGGACAAACTTGTCTATGTTTCTATGCCTTTCTCGAATAAAATGCCAAGACGAGATGTAACGATATAGCCAGTTGGTCAAAAAGTCTTAAAATAGTTCTGGAGACACTTTACACGCACTTCTTATCAAATAATCATATAGCACAAAATATAATGTTTCCGATACCCCATTATGTCATGGATGTCTCTCAGATGTCTTACCTTTTCCAAATTTAATATTAGATACAATACTTCTAGCTTTTTGGTACGAAAATATGATAACCTTACACGAGTTGTCACTCCAGATAACTTTCTTTTTTCACGATCCCAGTATCTAAACTTTCTTAACGATTTCTTAGTAAACCCTCTCTCTCTCCTTTCCTCCTCTTCTGTCGTATAGAGCTGGGGGCTTAGGATCCCTAGTTATTTTTGGGGGGCTTAGGTTCAGGGCCTTTTTGAAGGAAATGTTCCATGGCCATAACAATCCAAAATTTGAATCGGAGCTTTTTGTTCTTTGATGCCACATAGAAACACATTTTATGTTATCCAAATGTACAATCTCTGCCAAAATTCCTTGGAACACCAATAAATTAATGCAAAATGTCTGATAAAAATAATTTTCTTATCCATGTCGAACGATGGAAATCCCCTTCCCCCCAAAAACAATGTTGGATTAAGTGTTTATTTGTCAGAGAAGGGTCTGCAAGCATAGCGGCTTTTTCTGTACCTTTCAACACTGTATTTAACAACATTGTTTTGAGGGGGAGACTACTATATGAGTAGCAGAAATAATGCAAGTATTCCAAGACTTTTGGCAAAGATTGCACATGAAGCATACACGTTCTTTTTTTATAAGAAAATCATTATTTTGCCTGAGCCTCAATTTTCTTAACATTTCCCGAAATTGAGCCTGAGATGTTCTTAAATTTTTCTTACCTTTTACTGAAATTGACTGGCTAGAGTGGTTTATACTTTCGTTAATACTATTGTATACTTGAATTTGAATTCCATCTTTAACATTTTGAATGCAATAACGACGATAAACCGATTTTTGGCCTATAAAAACACTTAATTTTGGAAACTGAGCCTCGTGATTTTCTTACGATTTTCTTAAGATTTTGACGATTTGAGCCTCATTTTCTTATAAACTTTTTTCTTATAAAAAAAACGTATATATAGACTAAAGTGCAAAAAGATTTCACCGTAATAAGCAGCATATAAAGTGAGAATTTTGACCACACTTCTAAATTTCCAAGACCACATCGAAGATTTCCAATAGCACAAAGGATAGCGAAGTCTACTCTAAAATAGCCCGTGCTTAAGCCTCCTTGGATAGTATAAGAAACCTTGCGAAAATAATAGAGCAGGTACACGCTTTTTATTTTATAAGACACCTAGCACAAGGCCTAGTTCTAAAAGTTCCTTGTCTTTGGATCTCATTTTATCAATTTCTAGTACTTAAAGCTCCTTACTATTTCCTAATGTTCACTGCGCAGATATTGCCATAAAAGTGCTAGAGGCACAAGGAAACATAAAAATCCTGAAGTTACCTTTAATTTTGGCTAGAACCCAAGAATAAAGGCACAGTTAAATGCTATAAATGCATCTAATATAACCGACTTCTACAGAAGAGATTCTTGTCATTTGTTTACAGCATAGGCTGATGATTCCTTTCTAAATGTGCACACTCCATTTACAACAACAATAACAACAACGACAACAACAACAACAAGGGATGGCCACCTCAACACCACTCTCTCCTTTTACTTTCTTTTCTCCTTCTCTCTTCTTCGACTAAATTAAGCATAAGCACAGGGAATCTGCCGCAGCGACTATAAAATCATTGATTGGCAACAAGCTCTGATTTCTGGTTACCATTCAATGGAACCTCTCCAATGAGCATGCCAAGTTTGAAATTAAAGGAGATGAGTGTCCTATTGATCAGGGATTAAACAGGCAAAATACTAGGTGTGGCTAGAACGTCGACAAAAGTAGGCAGATTTTGAACATAAATGGCTCGGATTAAGTTTCTAAGACCGAGGACCATTCAAAAGTTTATATGTAACAATGGTAAGAAGATTCGACGTCTTTTAAAGAACTAAACGCCAACAAACGGATGTAAACTTGTTTTCCTTGACAACAATTTGTCAAAATTAAATGCTTTTGCTTAAACAACAAGAATTAGAACGTCATATAGAATTTGTTTACTGTAGAAAGAACTATTGCTTTCTTATGTAAAGCAACAATGGAAATAAGTAGAGATATACGTCATAGCGTGACGTCAACATATATCTGGCTATTGAACAGGAAAGAACGCTAGGCCGTAGCCATTTGTCTTTATTCAATAGTTAAATTGAGTTTACAATGTCTTTCATAAATCAAACTACGTTTATTCAAATTTTTTTGTTTACAAGAATCACGAGACTTGGCATGCATCAAGATCTGGTTCCATCAAAACAATTTCAATTTAAACTAATTCCGATTTGGCTTTCCTATTAATTGCTTACCTCTCTAAAAGTATCTCACTGGTAGGTCTTACGACAGAAAAGCAACATTCCTATTTTGGCTTTCCTATTACGTACTTACCTCTCTCTGAGAACTACTCACTTATAGTAATAAAAGACGAGCATTTCAAAAACTACTTGTTATTTCCTTTTTACAAGAATATTATCATTTTATACCTCAAATTAATTACTCTCTTTATTGCTACTTATTTCCTGCAAATTCTGATTCTCCTAATTTATGAACCTTCTTTAATCTAGATACTTATATACATCCAATGAGCTTAAAATTCATAGAATTAATCCATCAGGCTTTCAAATGTCTACTTAACTTCATTAAAACTGAGTAGAGGTCCCTAGTTTCCGAGATCTATCAAGCCGACCATTTACATTTAACATCCCCAGGCCCCTGACAGAAGCAAGATTGGTTTACATACAATAGCATTTTCCAAATCATACCTTTATTTCGCCTGATTCAATACCGGAAGATTGGTTCGAGTCTTCTATGCATTTAAGGTCATCTGTGTCAAGATCACTGATTTCAAAATCTGAACAGCTATCGTCATCAGTAGCAACTGAATCTATATCATACTCCAGCTCCATGTCGTTTTGTTGTCGTTTTTCTTCTTCTCCAGCTATTTCTTTCTTTAGTCGAGTAATGTTAGAGTTAAGTGTCATCAATTGACGGTAGATGTCTTTGTCCTGGCTCTTCATTTCTCTCTACAAAAACCAAGGAGAGCAAAATCAATTAAAGTCAAACCAGCCCTTTTTTGCCAAAATGCTGATTTTACTAAGTAGAAATTGTCAAGGAATCTCACCCAATTTACACCCAAAAACACATGGACCAACGCCTCTTGCATATCTCTTGGCAACTCACTCAACGATTTCTAATTGGTGTGCTAAAATTGGTAGAGGGAGGAAGCAGGGACATAGCCATCGGGGGGTGCGTGGGGTGCCGCAGCCCCTAATATTTAGCTTGTTGGCACATTTGCCGAATTTCAATAGTGCTCGTCTGCATTGTATTGCTGACAAACTCAAGAATATTCCTATTTGTCGGCAGATTGCGCTCGAACGAAGTCTATTTGTCGGCAAATTGTGGTTGTGTGCCCTACCAAAAATTTTCTTTAGCTTGGTCACTAGGGGAAAGACGTTAAATGTCCCTGGACAGTCGATGTGTCAATTCATACCATGGAATAAGAATTTTTGAGTATGGGAGTTTTTGGGTACGGAACGTTTTGAGTTCAAAATTATAAACACAACCTGGCGGGCATGCGCGGTTGTGCTATGTTCCTAGAAGAATATGCAGCGGTTTTACTGAATGATCGAAAATGTCCATAGGCCGACAGCTCTTTTTTCTTGCTCGCACTAAATGCTTTGAAAAATTCAGCTCAGCTGTGTTTTACGACGAGAATAGGTCTCAATATAATCAGAAATCTGTCTTTGAATGATCTTGGATCTTAAAGTCTGATCTCTGAAAGAATTCAAAGCTTATACTTTCGGAGCTTATAAATCATTTGAGGTGCTAAACAGAAAATCAGTTGTATGTGTCTTCTGTTATCTGTGCCACGTCAGGAATCCCATAGTAAACCATATGATCTGTTGCGAAATATTGTTACGAATCCTTGGGTATGAAACAAATCTGCTGAATTTTCACATAAAATACGAGCCTTTGTTGCTAATAAGTGGGCCTATCTTTAATTCCAAGAGTGGATTAATGTGCGACTATATACAGGTACAGCACGTGCTCTCGACAAGGAAGGATTCGTTCAGCCCAATGCCACAAAGAGTGCGATTTAATAATTCTAGATATTATAAAAAGACTTTTAAGCCATATATTTCCTCACTAATTGATAGATTCATAAACGGCTTTCTTCAAAGGGATTTCTGTGCTACTCCAAAACCTATCTACTTCTATGCTGGACTTTGACCTCATACTGTAGCTATATTCCAGTGGTTTACTGCAATAAGTATAACATATCTACTTTCGTGAGAAAAAAGCGTGGTCTTCTTAAACTGAATGCTTTCCTTTAATTGTCAGGCAATTTTGCACATTTTGTTGCCCAAAAACTCAGCAATAATTTGAGGCTCAAAAAACAATCAGGAGTATTGCAGTTCACTGAAAAGTTAAATATTTTTATAAAATAAAAACAGATTTTTTAAAGTGTGCACTTTCATAGGATAGTTGCGTACTCCCGGGCATCATTTCCGAAATACTTTTACCCATCGTTTTACGAAGGAAACAATTTCCTTTAAAAAGGGGGGAACAAGGCGCACATATTTTGCAAGGAATTTTTCACCTTCGATTGCATCAACTTTGGATTTCTCTCCAAAGCTGTTTCAGGCAGGAACGAAATTTGAGTAGGTGTATGGGGGTGAATCAGCCCCCCAAACTTGAAAATTTGCCATTTCGCAGGGCAAAGAACATAAGTACAATGTATCTTTGCAGGGCAACTTACTGAACCACCCAGGATTATTCGATCACTACTGTTACTAAAAAAAAGAAAAAAGATCACAGAAAATTTTTGCAGGGCTAACCTCTGACACCAATAAAAATATATTTAGGCTGCGTCCCTGGTTTCAGGCTAAGTAGTGAGAGTTCAATATGGTTTTATTGGTGCTGTGACTTTCTATATAAACATTAATTCTCACGGATCTGGTTTGTGTGGTGAATGGGAAAAAAACTTGGAGCAAAGAATCTACAAAATTACTATCTCAATTTTGGTTTCATTCTGGTTAAGGTTCCATTCAGAGTCACTTCCTCTTCAGACTTTTCCTGTTTCTAAACACAGATAAATTGAATTTGTCTAAAATACTAAATGGAATTCAGGTGTCGATAAGGGATCTATCGACGACATTGTAGACGTATTTTGGTGTTAGAAGGGATAATGTGAACCCATCTTTTGCATTCTTGGCAATGACGACTACCTTATGTGCAACTATCCCAAAAAAATTATTACAAAATTAGTCAGATCTAAAAATATTATTTCGGGAATACCCAGTGAATACAGCACAGTCCATTGTTGGAACACGATAATGATAGGTGAAGTTTTGTTGGCATGGCTAGAACATAGACATGACATCATCTTTTAAACAAAACTTCCTCCCTAATAGAGGTATTACCTAGCACCAATAGAATTCGAAATATTTTTACAGTAAATAGAAGCTACGAATCTTCAGACTTTCTTTGTGAAAAGAAAGGTCTTTGGGAAGCAGGGTATATACAAAATGTGTGCACACTTTTCTTTTTATAAGATTAAAGTTTATGAGAATATCAAGGCTTAGAGTTGCTGATATTTAACAATAATTTAAGAATAATACAAGGCTCCAATAAAAGGTTATTTTCCTCTAATCTTGTTTTCGCTTTTGCTGTTTATTCCGTGAAGCTTTGTTTAGGATATTTATTGTTGGATCATGTCGTTAAAAAGATGAATCATAAATTATGCAAATATTACAAGAGCTTACTAGGTAATCTTTAACAAAAAAGGTTACGTTTGGTCTTAAAAATAGAGCAGAATTTGCTTTATCACAGTCAAGTTTTAGCTGTGGCAATTCTCCGTAAACAAAAATTGAAGACTGGAGGGTTTGGTGTAGGAAACTTAGAAAGTATGCTAAACGGTCATTGCATCAAACCCCTGTGCATTGGTAGCTTGAAAGCCCGTCAGCCACCTGTCGTGTTTTAAAATTCATATTTCAGTAAATGGTCTGCCAGAATGCAAACAGCAGTCCCATCATTACAGCAAAGATTTATGCTATATGGGCGGATAATGATAAGCTATGAATCAAAAATTTGCTGCATAAAAACGTTCAGGGGGTCCAAACTTCTACTGTTGTTGCGTATACCGCATTTCCTCCATGGAACACCACCTTCCAGAATTCGGCGCACATACAACGCAGTGGGCAAGCTAAACAGTCGTCAGTGCAATAGGCCATCTCTGCAGAAATGTTGTAAAACACCTAGAAACTACTGCTAAACATAAAATGACCCTTTTCATTTCCAACCAGTGATAGTCACACCAAAACCTTGGCAAATTCATAAAAACTGTTGCGCCGATATACCAGAAGTCTTCATACATTCATCTGATGTAATAATCATAGCTTGATGGCAATTCTGGGAAATGCTGTAGCCAGTGGTGATTTCTAAATATTTTAACAAGGGGGGCTCTAGGCACAACCACGCTCATAGTTTGTGGCTTAGCTACAACCACACCTATATTTCCAAAGATGGAAACATGATAATTTAGTTTAATACTGATATAGTATAGTCAACAATAGGAAATGCCTCAATAACCATATAGCAGTGCACAGTTGATCAT
>WIPJ01001474.1:265817-276172 GCA_018155075.1 Cassiopea andromeda
AGCACTTTGGAAGCAAAGCCAATAAACTCTGAAAAGCTAAGCCAATGCAAGCGGTTTAGGGTGGCTGAGCCCCCCAAAATGAGCAGAAATTTTAACAAGGTGGGCTCCGCCCCCCTGAGTCCCCCTAGAAACCACCCCCCTGGCTGAATGTTCACAACTACTGGAAATCGCGTCTATTTTGGAAGCAAGAGAAGTGGAAACACAACAAGGATATGATGCCTCAAGCAACACTCAAGGTTCTTCCTCAAATCCTTCCCACAATGCAATATATAAAAAACTCAATACTTAATAGAGGGCTTGTTGCCTACTGTTGTATCGTGACACAACCGATGCGATGCAATATTGTCGAAGATATGATGGAGTTTTCCCACCAAAACAATGTGAAATATTGCGTTACATCCACATTAGTTTACTCCCTTGACTTATATCCACATTTTATCGTGCTTAAGATTGGGCCACTCTATAATACCTAGGTCATGACCGGGCCACTTTGTCATACATGACTTTTGACGGGACAACTCTATCATACCAGACTTTTGATGGTGCCACTCTATCTTACATGACTTATCACAAGGCCACTCTATCATACCTGGGTTTTGACAGGGCCACTTTGCAATATCTAACTTTTGACGGGGTCACTCTATCACACGAAACTTTAATGGAGCTTCTGGGTTTGGAAGGGACAATTAGAAGTGTAGTCTATACAGTTATGGATTTTCCACAGTTAACATTTGGTAGAGTTTTATTTTACAAAAGATTTAATCTGTGCAGACTGCACCGTAATCCATAGAAAAAGCAACTAACAGCAGAGGCTACACAAAACGTAACCACCGTGGCTCTTTGTGAAGTATTGTGGTGTATTGTTCAACAATAATAAAACAGGTTGCGCAACATGTGACCTCTTGACGCATCTTATGCCGTAAAGACTTTCCCTCAAATATGAGCTACTAATGTGATTTCAGATACTGCTTCTGGAAGAATACCAAGGTATTGAAGCAGAGAGACAAAATTGCTTGAAACTAATCCATCAGCTGACTGCAACTATCTAAGGGGTGATTAGTTTCTGTACTTGCTAAACTCATTTGTCCTTGGTGGAAACAGTTTAGCTGAATAAATCTACTTATTATTGTAGAATTCATTAAAACGTGTGAGTAACGATCACCCACGTGTTCCCTCAAGGAGAATCGAACTCCCAATGAGGTATTTCACAGACATATTGCATTAATCCTCAACGCTCTTCAACTTAAAAATTCTCTCATAAACAATTGTTCAAAACAGTTGAAAACATGATATCTTAATATATTGCCAGTCAATGTAGCAATCTGTACCACAACAACAGCTAAAGGTATCTCATCAAATGTTTACGAAAAACATAGCTTCTTGTGGTCAAACTCATTCGAGTAAACTTGTTTTGGTAGCTATCTATATTGGCCCTTGTGAATGCATTTATTTGAAAAGCATACAATGCAGTCTGAAGTCTTTCTCTGTTAGAGATTTCATCACCTCGATTAATAGTCTGAAAAAGAAGGTACCCACTCAGGGGGGTCTACACTAATTAACAAATGGGCCTACACTATCAATGCAAGGCCCCCTTGTATTCCAAAACCAAACAAAAATTGTCTAACAATTATTTCCACTACACTGATACTTCTACTGTCCTATAATTTATCGATTATAATGCCCCCCATGCAATTTAGACTTGCAGACATGGCAAACAGATACCATCACATACAAGCAATGAGTTTTACTATCGACCGTTCTGTATATCAAAGAAAGGGCAATGCCATTTCCGTAGTCATTTGTTGCTAAGTCGTTTGTAAAAGCAAACCACCTGACTACAACATTCTTTAAAATTATGATAAGTCTGTTGATCAATGCACTAAACTCGAATTTGAAAGAACACCTAACCCGCAAGAAATTAGGAATGAATAAAACAGCATGGTGAGAAAACTCAGCAGGATTTTTACTGCTAATAAACTAATGCCAATAAATGACTGCTCTAGCAAAATTTACTTGAGACCTTTTCAGATTTTCCAACTACTCAATCGATCAGCTTTGATCATAGCAAATAGTAACAAACTGCTTTGCCAACTTACCAGAACTCTTTTTAATTTTGCTAGTGCTTCATCCATTGTATACACGCTCTTACGCTGGGTCTTTGAAGATTTTTCCCCAACACGGATAAATCCGCTGTCTACCGAACAGGATGGAGATATTTCGTATGATGATACAACATACATTTCTGTTTTCATCCTTGTTATTTGCCCTTGTAGAACGCCAAAAAGGCCCTGAAGATCCGGGCTTACGATTTCAGCAGCGGAGACTGTCGTTTACTTTCCCTGCTACAGCATTTGACCTGCTGTCAAGTTGCTTGAGGTGTAACAGGTGGCTGTAGCTATTTGATGCACAAAAAAACCAGCACAGCAACGTGTAAAACTATTCTGTGTCCAGCAATTAACAAACACCACTGCAGTAATTTGTTCTACCTCCTTATCACCAAATACAAGCGCCCTGCAACGCACTTTTCGTCATCCACAGACCTCGCCACTGGCAATCCGACACTGTTGTCTGTTGAATACAATAAACAATTGAATCTGTCTAACATATGTTAATTAGATACTACTACGTAACAGGGTCATGAGCGACCTTGGATTCTTTCCTGGTTACGCAATAATGTAGTCACCTTTTTATCAGTTGCACAGTCGAAAGCAAGAATGTGATCTAGGCCGTAATGTTTCCTAATACCAGACATTTGTCATATTTGTTTAGCAACCTTGAGTTTTTCTAAAAAATGCCAAGTGAAGTCTTTGCTTACAGCTTAGCGATACGAGACTCACTTGAATAAGAAGCCTCATTTCTATGAAAATCTCAGATGCGTCGAACATTTTTTTTAAACAAGAAACCACTTTATAAGCAACCTAGCACTAGACAGCCTAAAATTTAAGAAACTTTAAGAACTACGAGGAAAGAGCTAAGAAACTTTAGACCAGTGACTCCCAAACTAGGGTTCGCGGTCCCCCGGGGGACCGTAAAGGGTTTTTCAAGGACTGTGAGAAGCTGCTGAAGCTTACAAGTTATAGAGCCAGGTTCATAGACTTTGAAGTCCTTGTTAACGCAAAGTTAAAACTTTTACAACTCGGAAATTTAAGCTTTCAAACTCTGTTGGTATTTTTCTATGAAAGTGAATTTATTGCTGCTAACTAAATTGGTGTTTGCATCTTGTATCTAATAGAAGATGATCTTAAATTGCCAATAGCATACCTATTTGCGGATAAAAGAGAGTATGAAAGAAAATCAATTTGGAGTAAGTCTGTTTTATTATTCAAGGATGTCAGGCCTGTAGACTTTCTTCCATGCGCTATATCTTATTAAGAGCTGCTATTAACTATAAACATTCCTTATCGCCCATAGCAAGCTTAATATTGGGAGTTGCATTCTAAGCCAACGCAAAGAGCGTGGTTTTGAAAATCTTTCTAGGGACTCAGCCACCAGACTCCTCCCTTCCTCTTCACTGCAAGATCTGTAATAGACGCGTATACTTCCTTTAATTTACTAAAATTCACAAGGACAGATCTACAGAATTGGACGTCTAAAAATTAAGAATTATAGCTCTGCAACAAATCGTCGTACTTTTCTGAATTTCCTAAAATGTTTGGGATGTGGAAGGATGTAGTTGGGGGATTGCCATGTAAAATATTTTGAAAAGTTTGCAAACTACTGCTTTAGACAATAAGCACATTGAAATCGTTGCGTGGTTCAACGTAAAGCTGTACCAAAATAATATGAATATGACATTGCTTTAGAATTTAACTCGCACTGACGCACTCTGTTTGCTATCAGACAAATAGTTTGCCACATTCGTGCTTCGTATACGCTTTCAGGTAATTTTTAACGTGCGGTTCCACACAAAATGTGCAGATCTAAAAAATTTTTGCAGTTCTAATGGAAGAACTTTGCGATTCAGGAGTTTATTATAAAGTGATGTAATGGGTTAAGAAAGAAATAGCAATAAAAATGGTAGATTTTGATATGAAATGATAGGAGAACACAACTAGAAATTTACCACAGCATGAAAAAGCGTCAACATTCTTTTCACATACTGAAGCTTTTTTCGTCCGACACTCATCAGAGTATTAAAACGTCGGATAGTGACCTAAAGGTTAACCGAAATATATCACATCCTATCACATGTAACCGCATCTGGATACATATTTCAGGTAACCTTTAGGCCACTATCCGGCGTTTTCATATTCAGATTAGTGTCGGACGAAAAAAGCGTCAGTATGTGAAAAGAATGTTGCCGCTCTTTCGTGCTGTGGTAAAGTTCTGTAGTACAAACAGACTATTTACAACTAGAAACGGAATTCTAATTATAAGTGATGATAGCATTTATCTATCCTTTTTCGCCAAAAGCAGGTTACTCAATCCCATCTGCAACCAAATACCAAAATTCAATTCTTCAATACAGCATCACTTGACTTTATGTGCAGCTCTATATTTTCTTTAAAAAAACTCTGACGCTTTCATTGCAATTAAGTTTGCGAACTTTGTAATTCAGAAGTTAAGAAAATTTAGTTCGCGAAGATAAGAAAATTTTAATGAACTTTTAGAAAAATTGAGAATCTTTTAGTAGTAGTCCTTGAGCTAGGTCTCTTAAAAAGAAGACGAGTAAGTCCATGCCATGACCACATGTCGCATTTTGGAGTTAAATTTCGTTAAAAACCTTTTAGTTATAGAGCTGAATTGTGCAATCCCTCAACAGACATCAACTGATTCTGTTGGTTGGCTTTTCGTCATTGCCTCTGAAGACCTCAACACCTGCCTTAAACCTTGATCAAGGCCGTCGAGAGGGGGACAGGGGTGGAAATTGTCCCAGGGCTACAAGCTCCAAGGGGCCTCATAATAGCCAATGCTTCAAGGTCTTTGCGAGCTCCATAAAGTAAACCAGCAGTAATTTTCCAAAGTTCATTTCTAGACTCCGAAAATTTTCTGTTCGCTTCGCTCGCAGGGGCCCTCTTCTTCCTTTTTTACCCTGGGGGCCTCTGAATTCTCTTGACAGCCCTAGCCTTGATGAGTACCTACCATTGCAGGTCTTGAAAAGGACTTTCTTCGGAAACCGGGTTTTTGCTCTCGAAGTCAATGATCTATTAGGAGAAGGTTGAATATCTTCTCAGCTTTTTTCATCTGATAGGAATTTCTCATCCTTTTTCTCTACAGCTAAGTGGGCCGTTCTTTATAGGCTATTCAATATTTATGTAGCACCAAAATTCACCCACTTTGACCATCCATCCACCCCTTCTAACGCATCTAAGCAAATCTAGTACCACCCACCCCCTTGTTATGTAACATGTCGAATCTTTAGACCCCCCCTATCCATGTTGCTATCTGCTCACGTTTCACAGTACCCATTACTTTCAAGTAACAAATAATCACTCAATCTAGTGTTCTGATGTGAGATAATGATATCACATGGCAGAAGTTAAAGAATCATCCCAAAGTGACGCGATTGGACGCAATTGACATGTAAAACAAGCCTGCTAAGATCTTTACAATGCTTCAGGAAAGTGGAGGATACATACATACACAAACAGAGTTGGATTTTAAGCTCAACTATTGTGTCATTGCAAGAAAAGATACACTTCGAGAAACTTCTCTGTTACACGACAAAAGAGCTATGTCTCTCCACCGCCCCCGTAACATATCGTAACAAAATTGACCATGCACCCACCCATCAAGCATTACATAATCATTTATTGGCCCCTTAAAACCGACCAATATTATTCGCAAATCAAGATAAGAATCGAAGGAAGCAAAACGTTGCTTATCTACATCAGGTCTCTTCCCTGGTTTTATCTAAAAACATTAGCCAAGCAACAGCGAAACAGAGCGAAAAACGTCTTTTACAATATACTATTGAAAATTGAACAATAATTGATGTATCACCTGTCATGGTTCTGCATGCTTTCTATACACTGATTCTATTCTGTTTTCCAACATTGACGCTACCAGACCGGTCTGCGTGTTTAGTTTTATCAACTAATTGAATACTTCATTTTCAGTTGAAATAATGACCAGGATATCGAGATTTTCTCATGGATATATACTTATTAACTTTAGTGTCAAAAGCATCTCTTTCAGCAGCGGGTAGCAGAAAGTGGTGTTGTTTGGGACATAAGTCTTTAGCGCTCTTTGTGTTATGCTCAAAGAGACGCGGGAAGGTTCGCCAAGGAAGGTAATTCCTACTTTTCTATACGGGGACACATATTAATGATATATTTTTAACCCTCAAATATTGAGTCACATTTTTGAGAAACCCTAAATAATGAGTCTCAAAAGTTTGAGACTAGATCCTAAATTCCTGCATATTTTGGACTACCTCTTTCGTAAATTTCGTTTATTGTCACAATGTTTGGGATAAGGTCGTTATTGTAATACTTTTAAACCTTAACAATGTGGTTTCTTTTGCGAAAACATTAGATTGTTCGTAAGCTGCAATTCTCGGGCACCAAATATTGAATGTTGAGCTTGTCTTTAGCTGTAATTCACAGACCGCAAATATGATTTTATGTAAAATCTCAGATCCCAAATATTGACACGAATTCCCCCGCATAGAAATATAGGGAGCATACCCCCTGGAGTAGGTTCAGGCGTGCACACTCTAAGCATCAAATGTTCCTAACAAGTGCCTCCCTGATAACCTCGCCTCGTTCTGAAAAGAACCGCTATGCCAACCATAATGGTACCTTATGTGTGAACGTTTGAACCCTGTCGCTTTCCCAGTCACTTTCCTCGAGAAGACTTAGATCTGCAAAAATATTATTAAAATATGCAAATACAAGCATGTCAATACGAAGGATAATGGTGAATGATCTAGTGTCAATTATTGTGTGAATTTTATGAAAAATATCGATAAACAACAGGTGCGTTGCAATACCATATTTGACATGGGCCTATTTATAAATGAGATCGATATTACACGCAATTCTTCTAATCCCTAAACAGAGAATTCCGTTCCCTTAAAGCCTGTTGAAGTACTATACAAGAAAGTTATGGTAGGAGTTAGGAGTTGCTTAATTTACGAGAATATGATACCATTTTGTTTATATTCCCCAGCTTTTGAGGAGCAGAAGCTAGCTGATCCCAAGCGGCCTCTTGGATTTGCTAAGCAAATCTTATGCCTAAAATCGAGTAGTTTGCAGGTATTGCTAATGATCTTAATTTTATAAGGTGCAGCATGAACTGTCGGTTATTTGCTGTAAATGGTGAATTTACCCAAAAATTCAAACAATCAGGTTTTTTATCTTAATCGTGTAGATATTTCCATTGGCTGCAACCTTCTTTGGAGCCAGAGAATAACTCTGATGACTCAGATATTCCATATACAATGAAAGATTATGAAACCAGTGATACCTAAGGAAACAGGATAAAACTTGTGGTAAGGCAGAGGAGTATTACAGCCTCAGGTTCACGTCTTCTAAACAACTACATGGGACCTACCTTTGGATTGCTCTTAGGGGTTATTTGAAGGTATGCAGCAGTAAAGAGGTGGGGGTATACGCTGCTTTTGTGAAAAAAATTTGTGAAAAATGTAGTGGGTGGAGGCGTCAACCTAGTTTCGTTATCCAACGCCAAAAATTTTAGAGTCAACGATGGTTAACTTGAGAGTTGAACCATTACAGTATGAGTAACCGGGAAGAAATTGAAGGAAGATATGAAGTCCGTTAAACCAATTACTTCAGCAAAAACTTAGAAAATCTCTGCTTTGTTTCTGTGTATTTTCTGGCGTGGCAGAGTCCATTTCGCGCCAAAACGTAAAGATGAGGTTTTGTTTACGAGCTGGGTAGGAAAATTAGGCCGCCATTTTGTCGCTATCGTTCCAGTACTTTTAACGAGGAATTGTAGCATTACTTTGCATCCTGTTGTATCATTTATATTGTTTCATTTTATTCCATTTTACTCCATGCTATATTAGATTCTTTCTATTGTTTTGTACAGTACTATATCATGCTACAGCGGTATAATACTTTTATAATACTTTTCTAATAAGACGGATATTTTATCTGTAACTATTGCAGCATTGCATTTAGTGGGGTGAGTGGCCAAGCGGCCCAGCCAGTTCCATTAGCTTAACTGAAGTTAAGCATGGCCGTGTACGGCCAGAAACTAGATGGGTTACCTTCCAGATGAACGACCAAAACAGCTCAATCCGCCGTCCTTCAGAAGGGACGTTAAACTAGGGGTCCCATGCCTGGATGCGGCATGCATAGTAAGCCTAAATTAGCTGATAAAGCTAGGTATAACAGCCTACTCAAAATAAAGTAAACAACAACAACAACAACAACAACAAAATTGATCCTCTTAAACTTATTTCCACAAAATGCGAAATAGGTCCATGCATATTTTAAGCGGTAGGCAGTGGGGATTTTTCAATATATCTCAGGGGGAAAAGGGGTTGAATTCGCTGAGTATTTTAGAAGAAACATGTGTATTCGACAAATACTTGGGAATATTTGTGGATTGCATGTGATTTTCATAAGAAAAAGTGCACAAGTAAGTTGAAGCACAAGCAAGTGATTTTATTACACGTTTCTTTTTATAAGACAAAAATTTATAAAAAAGTGAGGCTCAAATCGTCAAAATCTTAAGAAAATCTTAAGAAAATCACAAAGCTCAATATCCAAAATTAAGTGTTTTTATAGGCCAAAAATCGGTATTTCGTCGTTACTGCATTCAAAATGTTAAAGATGGAATTCAAATTCAAGTATACAATGTTTATTTCAGTAAAAGTTAAGAAAAATTTAAGAAAATCTGAGGCTCAATTTCGGGAAAAGTTAAGAAAATTGAAGCTCAGGCAAAATAATGGTTTTCCTATAACAAAATGTGTATTAAACAATCGTATAATTAGCTTTTGGTCCCCCTACTTTTGCCGAGATTTTATCGAATCGATGGGGCCTGATGGGCACTTTGCCCCCTTAATATCCGCCACTGACAGTAGGCCATGCAAATTTTTAGTTTTCAGTAACTATCTTCAAGAAAGTTAATGTCATTTTGAAATGAAAGAAAGAGCTTACAGTTCGTTATACGTTGTAACCAGCTGTAACCTCTTTCTTTCATTTCAAAATGAGTGTTGCCCAAAAATATCACTCCATAAATTCGTTAGTGGACATGAGGTTATCATGTACGGTATATTATGACCACACGCCCACTAACGACTTTATGGAGTGATCTTAAGGTGAAGGTGGGACTAGTAAGGAAGAAATAAGGAATTTCGGGGTCTGAAATACAGTCTCAGAAAATTTTTGGACAATGCCCACTTTGAATTCAAAGAAAGAGCTTTCAGTTAGTTATAAAGATAGTCAATGGAAACTAAGAATTTCTTGCTCTATCGTTCAAAGGGAGTAATTTAATTTACAAACTTCTTGCAGTACATACGAAGTATTTGTTTACAATCAGAAGAGGAAATATAATTTTAAAAGGACATAAGTTTATTCGTTGACTACTGAAAATTATGACTTATTATTGTCAAAGTAGGAAGATTGAAAATGTCTCCTAAGGCCCATTACGCACTAAGTCTACAAAAATATTCCTACTCAAAATAACTGAAATTAAGAGTAATTTAGGAACAATTCAAGGTTTAAGGTACAGCAAAACTTAAGCTGATGTCTATTTGAGTTTTTTGGTAGAACAAAAAGTGTGAGCTTCATGCTTCAAGCAGTGCTTTCGAGCTAAGTTTTGTACACGTTTTTCATTTATATGAAATTGGTTTATAAGAAAGTAGTACTCCACAGCTCAGAATGTTTAGAAAGTTTCATAATTTTTTTTTGAGGCCAAATAAAAATCTTTAACAAGTGTTTAAAATGTTCAATTTCTCGCTACTGCGCAGCGACGGAGAAATCAATTTCGTTTGACTAACACAAAGTACCTCACTTCATGACTTCTTCAGTTCCAGTGGGTAACTAAGAGTCAAATACATTCATCGACTTCATTTCAGTTATTAAAATACGATATATGCCGAGATGAAAAGCGTTGCAATTATTTCCCAGGTCAAGAAAGGTAAGATCTTGCGGAATAATTGCGTATAATTACCTTTTTGGGGAATCAGTTTGCAGCTTTCGCGGATGAGAAAATGGGCCTAGTCAAGTGTTATGTAATTGCAGAGCAGCCGACCTAGCTTATGTTTTTGTGTGGCTTTCTTTTCCGTTTTTGTTATTTGACTTTATGATTAAGCCTGAAAATACTAATCATCTTTCTTTCCTCCGAGAACCTATTATTTTGAATGGTTTTCATGGAAATCTTTTTATGAGGTTTTCATGGAAATCTGTTGCTTTGAAGTAGAATTTCTTCAAACTGCATCT
>WIPJ01001474.1:302307-313345 GCA_018155075.1 Cassiopea andromeda
AGTCGGTGTTCCAATTAGGTGCCCATACAAATTGATGCCCTTTTGCTTCTGTTGGCCCCCCTTGACCCATCATCGTTGCGGCGTGCCTGGCAAAATCACTTATCAAATTGCAAATTCAAGATTTCTCACTTTATAACTAATATCAATTGTCTTTCCTGCACTAGTGGGAAAAGGAGGCATTTTGCGCAGTATTCATTCTTAGTTCCACACAAAATGTGTAGTTCTAAAAAAATTTTTGCAGTTCTAATGAAAGAGCTATGCAATTCAAAAGTTTATTATTTAGTGGCCTAAGAGTGTAAGAAAGTGAATGGCAGTAAAAATGGTGGATTTAGGTATGAAATGATAGATGAAACACAACCAGAAATGGAATTGCTAGAGGTAGTAGCATTTATCTACCCCTTTTCGCGAAAAGCAGGCAGTTCCATACCATCTACAGCCAGAATTCGATTCTTCAACACAGCTTCGCTAGGTGTTATGTGCAGTTCTAAATTTTTCTTAGAAAAACCACGTGGTTCACTGAGTTTGTATGTAGAGATGCTCTGAATGGTAATTCTCATCGACTTCTGCATCCTTGTGTCCTCAATTGAACTGCCAATGGCCCTACCAATGTGAGGATTTCCCTTCAAGATATTTTTTCGTAGCATAGCCCAGGTTAAATTGACTTCAAAAGCCCATAGAACTTACCAGCATTCAAGGTTTACTTTTCAACTCTCAGTTTGTTGTAGTTTCCAGTCGTGAGAGGATTGGTGGATCATATTTCGTTGATCCTAGTTTTTGTATTCCGAATACAGTTTCCGAATTATCTGCAGAGTTATCGTTGGAAAGAAAAAATTATAAATTTAAGCCCATGAATGGTTTTTCTGATGTAAACTGAGAAAATATTTCATGCTTAATATCAAAGTTTAATTTCTCGGCTTAATTGTAATACACAAATTTTAAACCGTGATGAGGTAATGAAATCCGAAAGCAGTCTTTGGTCTACGTTTTCCTTCTAAACTTATCAACCACACCTAGTTGGAGTTATCGTTATTTTTCCGCTGTGGTCCAGGTAGCGCTATGCACGGAACCTTGTTGTGTTAATGGGCTGTGAAATAAGAGGAATTCTTGTTTATGGCAGGAGGAAATTGGTGTATTAGAATCACTGTTGGATTTCATTGGAAGTTAACACAGCCCTTCTAAATTAACAGTCTTGTTTGAATACCAAAAAGACTTCTTGTCGTCTCAATATTTTGTCTTCTGACTTTTTTTTAGTAAGTAATGTCGGGGAAAGGCCGTAGGGCCTATAACTAAGCCCCGGCAAAGGAAAAACTGAGAAAATGAGGGGAAGTTTAAGTAGAAAGGGAGACGAGATCAAGTTTGTTGATGTTAGAATTAATAGATGACAAATTGTAGGATTCAAGGAAAGTAGTGGGTGGCATTGAGTTCCACAGTTGAGAAGTTCTAGGAATGAAATATGATTTGTGAGATAGAGTTCGTGGATTAGGTAGTGTAACTTGGAAAGGGTATGAATAGGTAGAGGCTTACTTGCCGTTTGACTTTCTTGTCGTCTGACTTTGTTTTTCTATGCTTCTGACTGTCCACCAGGTGACAGGGAACGATTTTTGTTGAAGAAGGGAACTGACTGATAGTTTGTGTAGGTATTTCACACCCTACTTTTCAGCTACCGTTCACCCTTGTAATCCACCTTTTCGACGCAAAATCCACGTGCTAGTGGTGGTCACGTGACCTTTCAAATAGTCTGCTATGATTGGATAAACATATCTATTAATTTGGTCTTGGTATGATATGATGGTACGATGGTTTGATCGTGCTTTCTCTACAAGCAGACGTACTGTGAAATATGCTTATAGCTTTGTCTCTTGAATGTATTTAAGATACTCGTGCTAATTTACCCCAGTCTTTATGAGTTGATCCACCCCACTCTCTCTCTCTCCCTCTACCATATTGTGGCTTTGATTCCGTAGTCTCAAATTTAAAATTAGATTTTGTGACTTTTCTCTGTTGCTGTTGCTGACTTGATGTCATTTTATTCCACATGTACTGGACTTTCTGAAATTTCATTTCATCTCCCCATGTTAATGCGTCCATACATTTCTGTTATCCCTCTCTCGCATTTGGACCTTAGAAAACATTACCCATCATGCAATGGAGTGGTGTGAGTGTGACGTTAAAGGTCTCGTTGCCTGGAGCTATGAAAGTGCGTTTAAATTTTTGTGGGTTTGTAGAAAATTCCTGGGATCCTTATTTTCAACACTTTTTGCTTCCAAGGACCTCATCATTGACCGTGTCGAGCTATGAGGGTACGGTTTAGTTTACAAGAAAGTGGCTTATAAGTAACTAGGACTTGACTGCTCAGAAAGTTAAGAAAGCTCAGTACTGGAATTTTGAAATCTAGGAGAGTTTATTAGTGCTTAGTATGCAATTTAGCTGTGTACAAAGTGTTATGTTTGTTATATTGGCTTTCCTCATAAAGTTTACCCTTCTATTTACTAAGATTTCTATTTATCATAGTTTCAGGTGTAAATGGAGCTTTTCACTTTCCGCTAATGTGCATGTGGAAAGCATTGGAACGCAAAACAATTTTAGCTTAGAAAGTGTTAGGGAAGTTTTGATTCTGGAATCGTGAAAAGGTTTAGAAAGTTTTAGTACTTAGCCTAGAAAACGTTCTGATAAAATAAACAGCGTACTTAGGGCTGTTTCTTTTAAGAGGGTCGCTGTTATCCAACCTTTTGCGTTTCTGTGCCTTTCAAATGGTTAACAATTCCATAAACTGAGTACAAAGGAAAAGACAAACAGACTTCCTTTTGCAATTTTGAGAATAATGATAAAGGCCTACACACTTTGAAATATGACAGCGATTAAGTTTAAGAACGTAGAGTATTAAAATCAATTAATTTCCAATGTAAAACCATCAATGTTTATAATCAGTTGATTGCTGTCCTTTTATAGGACTTATGTTTACCCACGTACTGAAAAGGATGTTCACACGATACTAAAGAAAAACAAACAAAATCACTACATGTTTATTTTAGTCCTTTCTGTTCCCTCTTGCTTTTGTCTTTCTCCTCTCGTACTTTGTGATAGTGCGAACGATTCGCCTGTACACCATTTTGTATGCATCCTCACCCCAAATGAAATCCAAATGATTGTATTTGGGAATTATCTTGTGGCGCAGTATATGTGGCACTTGCGATATGAGCCATTTCACATCACTGGGATCTGCGAGCCAATCTTGGCCCCCAGAATAGGCGTAGACGGGTGTTGTCAGGTTTATATTGTACTCTCGTGGTCCCAGCTGGCCGTATTTATTCAAATTCTTCTCTTTTCCAAAATCGTACGATTGGAATTTCTTGTTGATAATCATTTGACCGTAGTGAAATATGTTCTGAACTGATGTGCCCGCGGGTGTATGAGTAAAATACACGGGTACACGTGTTTTGTTCAAGTTTGAGATGTCGTAGCCACTGAGCAAAAACAGTACGTTATCGCAAGCCTGTGAATCTTCAGGACAGATTTTCCTTGCCATCCATTTCACGAGTGACGTCGAGGGCATGAAATCGCGCACCCCGAATTCACCGAATACCATTTTCAGCAGCGGCGTGAAATACGCCAAATATCTGATGGGACTTTTGGTGTTGCCGACTTTAGCAACGGGAGCAAGAGCAAAGAATACATTGACTTTCTTTGCCAAAGCTTTATCCATTGATAGTCCTGCAAATGCCATCATTGTACCCTGTGAATGGCCAACGTAGTAGAGAGATTTTCTTCCTGATATAAAAAGAGCATGGTTTATCATTGCCGGCAGATCATATTTCGCCATTTCATCCCAACTGAATTCCCAGTATTTTGAATCGTTCGTGTTGTACTTGACATGAGCTTTAGAGTATGTGTTTCCACGAACATTTCCCATCCACACATCAAATCCTGCATCTGCTAGAATGAATCCAAGCGAACGGCTAGGCGGATTTGTGACCCAGTTACTGGATGAACAGAGCAGTCCATGTTGCAGGAAGACAACAGGTCGGTTGGTCCTTGCAAGATTCGTAACACCATATGGGATACGATGCAAGGTGAGGACGTAACCGTCCTCTGTAATAGTGGCATAGGTTTCAGCTGGATATCCCCAATGCCGTATGATCTCTGGGACAGTCATATTCTCTTCTGGGTCTTCACCATGACAGGTAGCAGCAAGAAGGGCAATGGTAAACCAGAGTATGACTGCCATCTTTGCAACTGGAACCTCCGTTCACTCCTCTCTCCGTCTAAACAGACTGCGCTTTAATTTCGCTCTTGGTATCAGCGCAAATGTTTCCTCGTGATACCAACGTGATATATTATTATCTTTGTGTGTATGGATGAGTTACACGGGGGTTACTCACCCGAAACTGACATGATTGTGTAACTCTAGAGCACTAGAAAATTCATAGCTTCAATAGAAATTGACATTGGAATATGACACCCTCCTGAAAATTATCAATCGTTCTTTTCTTAGGCAGAAGTCGGTCCATGAAATTGGCAGCTGATGGAAGTAGTAGCAAAGCATTAATGGCACAAATGCTAAATAGGAAGTCGTATGATAGACATACACCAAAGTTATCCGTTAGTTTGCGCCTCTGCGCTATGCCATAGAGGATATATTTGCAGGTCTGGTGTAAAAGACAATAACAGACTCCAGCGGGGATTTCTAAAAATTTTAACAAGGGGGGTTCTAGGCACAACCACGCCCATAGTTTGGGTGTGGTCCAGCTATAATCACGCCCATATTTTCAAAGATGGAAACATGATAATTTAGTTTGATACTGATATAGTATATTCAACAATAAGAAATGCCTCAATAGCCATATAGCAGTGCACAATTGATCATAGCACTTTGGAAGCAAGGCCAATAAACTCTGAAAAGCCAAGCCAATGCAAGAGTTTTAGGGGGCTGAGCCCCCCAAAATGAGCAGAAATTTTAACAAGGGGGGCTCTGCCCCCTGAGATCCCCTAGAAATCACCCCTGACAGATTCTCGACATTGCCTCTATCTTTCTGAGCAGAGACAAAACTCGTATCTACAGCCAGGGATGTCAGGGGGAGCAGTAAATATATTTCTTCAATAAATTCTTTTTTGGGGGCTGTCAGGGGTTGCCCTTCGAAAATTTTTTGTCTGTGACCTTAGCAGTAGTTGACCACTGGTCCTGGGGGTACATAGGCTGCCCTGCAGAAATACGTTGTACCACCGTTTTTTGCCCTGGAAAGTGGCAAATTTCCAAGGTTGAGGGAGGGACTCATACCCATACCCTCCTAAGTTTTGCCCCTGTCTACAGTAAGCACCATTGAAGTGGTGATTTAATCTTCGGATGTGCAAGGGCTTTTATAACAGGTAGGGTTCATACTGAACTTGGAAAACCTGGAAAACCTGGAAAATAGCCATTATTACAAAAAATCAGGGAAAACCTGGAATAGTCAGGGAGTTTTTTTCTATAATTTTTATCCAAGTTAGGGAAAAGTAAAGGAAAACAAATTATTTAGTTAGCATATAATTTTCATTAACTATTGGCATGGTTGTTTGCAAAGTCGTTCCTCTAATTGTTGTTAGTAGATGTAAACTTTATCACTTGGCACTGTGAAATAAAGATACAATCTGCATTACCTATCGATTTAGGCTCCATCTTCTTTACTTCTTTTTGTAAATGTGTGAAATAATAGTCAGGGAAAAAGTGGGAGGTTTTGACTACCAGTCAGGGAAAAGGTGGGGGAATAGTCAGGGAATTTGATTCACACGTTGGGTATGAACCCTGGCAGGGTGCACACGGTCAGGAAAAATCAAGAAAAAGCTGTTTTTAGAGACAGTCAGGAAATGTCAGGAAATTTTATTGAAACTTTAAGAAAGTCAGGAGAAGACTAGGAATTTTTATCATCTATGCATACGAATTGTTTGGTGACTAATAGATAATTCTACACACTGCATACACGTGCCAAAACAAGCAGACCAGCTTTTTGTTTGCGTACAAGTTACTGATGCAGTACAGCATTGACATCATAGTTTTAAAAGATGGGCTAGTTGTACGATTTGTAACACTGGTTAGTCAGGAAAAATATTGTGCATTTCCGATATTTAGTCAGGATAAGCACTTTCATTTTCAAGAAAAATACTAGGAAAAGTCAGGAAAAGATACTAGGTAGGATTTATATGAATCCAGCATAAATTGTGAGCTAAGACGCTGACATAGTTTGGAGGCCAAATTGGCTCCCACTTGCTGCATGCCCTGTACACAGGGGAATATTTAGGCGAGTCAAATCAATGCCCTCCCCCGTAATTTACCACACTAATCTCTCCAAGCCATGTTGCTTTAATAACATCACCTATGGCTTATCTGTTGTATGAAATATTGAAATTGTTGCAAATAATCCTTTTCAGTCAAGTAAATCGTCTTCTGTTCTCTTTGCTAATAACGGCGCCATGTTAGCTCAAATTTGAATGATATTTGATTGTTCTCATGAACAAACCTGATTCCTCGTCAACGAAACCTTTTGCTGGTGTTCTGTTTCAAAGAACTGCATCAACCGCAATAATTCGCAGAATAATTATTTACAGTTTCATCCCTTTTTCTTTATTGTTATGTTAATGTTAAATAGTCCCAATTAATGACTTGGTTTTTCGATTCCTTTTCAAATGGTTCATCTTTTCTTACTCACACCATATTTGTGTCGTGGCCATAGAAACTGTCATTTATTCTGGATGACCACAGCAATCTCCTTGTGAGAATATTCACTCTTAGAATTTCCGCGATTTAAAGAAAATCTTGTTTGTAGAACGTTTTGCCTTCTTAGAAAGATCTTGAGAATAAAAATTACTTTTTACCTCATGAATGTTTCATTAGATATGGAAAAGTATCATCAGAAATATATATGCATATTGCGTGTATTTATACAATATTATATAGAACCAAATGTTTTATATGTGCTGTACAAAACTAGATGTACGTAATAATGATAATAATAATAATACTATATTTATACAGGTCACCAGATTCAGCTTAGGAAAGGTGCTATCAGTCTGGGACCTGATGCTAAAACAAGTGCTACAACTTACTCGATTTTACCTCCGTTTCCTCCAATTCCTTGGGGCTTGGAGGGTGCCTCTGAGAGGACTTTAGTTCTGGCGCAAGCATTTAGGACCGGATGCCCTTCCTGACGTCACCAATGGCATGCGGTGGGCCTCGAACCCAGGACCATGTTGGTCTTAGTCGAGTGCATTACCGCTAGGCCGTGGCTGCTCAAAAAAGTGCTACAGCAGTGCTACAAGAAAAACAGAAATCTTACATGTGCCTTCCAGTTCTCCCAATTGTTGTAGAATAGCAAGCTCAATCATTGACTTGTAGAATTGGCCTTGAAAGTTTTCAAGTTTCCTAAATATTCTATGTTTTGCTTTCAAGGTGGATGGGAAAATTTGAAGGCTATCATTCCTGGTGGATCTTCGGTACCATTAATACCAAAAAGGTTGTGATTCATAGTTTTAACCCTCTGCAGACATAACCTCTGTTAACTACCAACTAGATGAGCTTCCCGCCAAAATGCATCACATTTAAATCTATCTATTTTATTGAAAAATGCTGCCAACTCGCAATGGATAATTTTGTTTCATTTTAATGTCTATATAAAGTTACTGACTGCAACTGTAAATTATCTAAAACTTTTATTGTAAATTTATGATTTTTATAATTTTCTGTGCATTTTCTATAGTTGGCTTTTATTAGTTTGTAGTGAACGTAAACATTGTAGCCAAGGCCATTTTCTCATCCATTCAATCGTGACACGAACATCAAGCAAATCCAAACAGTCACCCATTCAACAGCAACTCATTATCCATTGTTTCGTTTCTTAGCAACATTCAGACCAAACTCTTCTCTTACGTCATTTATGTTAATTTGGATAGTATCATTTCTGTATATTTGTTGTAGTTTGTTTTGTGTAGTCAGTCAGAGAATCAGTTAGCAATCACTCTGCAACATAGTCTCGTCTCTGTCTCCGTGTTCTCTGCACGTTAAATAAGACTACTATCTGAAGTACTATAGCAAGCCAATGAGGGGCAATCACAGGACAAGAACATAATGATAGGAAAACCAACGTCCCTATAAGTTTAACACTATAACTTTTGTCAACTTTAAATAAATTCGGAACATTTATTATTTATACTTACAACTTCTTAGTGTGTACGCATCTTAAATTTTTTCATTTCATTTTATACTTATTTTCATTATTTGTTTATACCGACAAGCCAATAACACACTGCCTGTAATTAGCGAGGTGCATCATTGTAACTTTTATCATCTTTTAAGTTTGAAATGATTTAGAGAGATAATAATAATAATAATAATTCAATTATTTACAGTAGGCATAGATAAATAAATACGCAGCTAGTATGTCAGCTAATTAAAGCCTTCTACTTACAAAAACCCATATGTAAAATAATACAATAAAACAGTGATATATTTACATAGAAGAAGAGAAGTAAAGCTAGTATAAAAATGTAAAATGAAATGAAGATTATTAGAGTTAATTAAGGAAACCGACATGACTAACGAATTTTCTGCATATCATTGCATGTCATAATCACCACATCATTGACTTCAAAAACTTTAAGAATAATATTCGTGTAGCTTTTGTACCATGTTTTGGTACACAAATATTTGATAATTATTTATTAGTTTCCTGCTGTGTCTGCTATTTATGGACATTTTCTAGTTTTATGATCTACGTGATTTTTCCATGATTGAATGATTATTGATGTATCATTTGAATCACAGTGTTTGTGAAGAGGCTTTGATGGACTTCGATTCCTTGATCGAGTGCCAATCAGGACTTGGTACAGGTGCTGTAATTGTCATGAACAAAGAGGTATACTCTGCAATGTTCTATTCACTTTCCTGGCTAAAGTTACAAAAAATAGGCCTCCTCATGTTAGCCTGTAGTAGTAATAAACGTTCTTTCTTTTTTTATATAAGAAAACCATCATTTGCCTGAGCCTCAATTTTCTTAACTTTCCCCGAAATTGAGCCTGAGATTTTCTTAAATTTTTCTTAACTTTTACTGAAATAAACTGGCTAAAATGGTTTACACTTTCGTTATTGACATTGTATACTTGAATGTGAATTCCATCTTTAACATTTTGAGTGTAGTAACGACGAAGCATCGATTTTTGGCGAATAAAAACACTAAATTTTGGAAATTGAGCCTCATGATTTTGTGAAGATGTTCGTAAGATTGTGACCACTTAAGTCTCATTTTCTTATATACTCTCTTGTTATGAAAAAATATGTGTATTCCAATGAGAGACTTCCCTTTACAAAACTTTAGCACCACAGATGTTGTCTGCTGGACTTTCTTGATGAATTAGCCTTCCCGCAATTATCTGATGGTTATTTTACGACAGATTTTAGGCTTTCTGAAACTAAGCTTGAAAAGTTTATGTTAATTGTGTGTTCTATATCATTGTTATGACTTTCATTCATATTCAACCTTTAAACACAAGTATCTTTGTTTTGCAGAATTTTGTGTTTGAGTTCTATCTATCTCATTGTTATCCTTCACATTTGTTTTTTCTCAACATACTGCTCGCATCACTTTCATTTTTACCACATATGCCTAAAGTGTTATCACTAGATTATAACTAGAGTGTTTTTCTCTAGGCCGATGTTGTCAATTGCATTGCGAGACTTATTAAGTTTTATAAGCATGAGAGCTGTGGACAGGTACTGAAATTCTTTTTTCTTGCTTACTGTCATATACTGTCAAGTATTTTGAGACACTGTAGAGCTTTTTAACGTAAGAGCTAGTTATTGCAGACTAGCCATTCAATATGCCCACTAAACGCGGACATAATCTGCAAATTAGCCTTGGAAAAACAAGAAGTGCCCCCACTTGCCTGCGTGGATTGATGACATCACATGTTGCTGCGAAGGACCACGTGACCTCCTGAGGGGTGTGGCTGGATTGCAAAGCAAAATTGTTAGAAAATTTTGCGACAAATGATTGTGAATAAATGATCGCAAACCTACGCTAGGCTAAACGGTTCAATATAAGGAGGAAGGAAATGTGGAACCGTGTAGCCTAGCGTAGGTTTGCGATTATTTTTTCACTATCATTTGTCGCAAGGTTGGCTAACAATTTTGCTTTGCAATCCAGCCACGCCCCTCAGGGGGCAACGTGGTCCTTGGCAGCAGCATGTGATGTCATCAATCCACGCAGTCAAGTGTGGCACCTGTAGAGCTCTTTAATGTAAGAGTTAGTTATTGCAGAATCAGCGTGTTCTTCTTTTGCTCCTTTTTCATTAGAAACTATTCCCTTTCAGTGTACCCCATGTCGTGAAGGCACTGGTTGGATGACCAAAATCATGTATAGATTCGGTATATTGTTTTTCGTCTGATATTTTTATATTTGCTTCAAGCTATTACTTGCCATTATTTCTTTAATTCATCCTTGTATTGAGACTTTAACTCATTTATTATTTCTTTCATTCATCTTTTCATTTATTCATTCTTAGATTCAGTCATTCATTCATCCATTAATTAATTAATTCATTCATTCATTCTTTCAGTCGTTTATTCGTCCTTCTTCTGTGCATTCACCCATTCATTCATTCATCTATTCATTTCCTTATCTATTCGTTAATTAATTCATTCCATTATCTATTCGTTCATTAATGCATTTATTCCATCTTTCAGTCAATCAATGGTTTATTAATTCATTTGTATATAAAGTTTATATAAGTTCATTATGCGAATTATATGTATTTATCTTCTTCAATGCATTTGAGATGAAGTCTTACCGCATTCTATACTCTCATCGTTAGAATATCATTCTCATAGTTTATCTCATGTTTCATCTTATCCTTCCATCCACCCACCCATTCATTCATTCATGGATGCATGCATGCATCCATCCCTTCTCATTCCATCCAACCCTTCTCATTCCATCCATCCCTTATCATTCCATCCACCCCATCCACCCACCCATCCATCCATTCATCCATCCACCCACCCACCCACCCACCC
>WIPJ01001474.1:313543-335184 GCA_018155075.1 Cassiopea andromeda
ATCCATCCATCCATCCATCCATCCATCCATCCATCCATCCATCCATCCATCCATCCATCCATCCATCCATTCATTCACTTATTTTTTGACTATCTTTTCTTTCTTGAATGTTGCTTTGATGCGCCATCCAGCCGCTTTTGACGCCTACTTGTAATTTCAGTTGAAGGAAAGGCTAAGCCAGATGAAATCGATATGCTTTGGGTGAGTGCGTCCATAATGCTCATATCCCACACAATTTCATAGTGCATAGAAACCACTCAAATTTTAGTAACAAATATTATTAAGAGAATTCTGAGGCCCCGGGGCAAAATAGCAAGACAAGGCTCGCTGCGTCTGAGACCCCTCCCCAAAATGATCAGTAACTTTAGCAAGGGGCTCCGCTCCCTGAGGCCCCCCTAGAATCATCCCTGGTTATATTCCGCTTGTCATCTACTTATTTGAGATACAGTGAAGTAGGACTTTAGCCGTTTGCCATTTTTTTCAATTCAATTCAATTCAAACTTGTACTACTGCATACAACATGCAACAACACAGTCGAACTCTTTCAGGAGGAGCTCTCAAAGTAGATAGACTAACGAGATAAGAGCCCAAAGTCCGCTTAGTTTCATTCTTTAGTTTCGATGTACTTTATTGGAGACTCTTCTTAGGAACGATATAAATTGTAGAAGTTAGTGTAATAATAATAATTACATACAACATAATGATAAACATTACTTAATAACACAGCTAAAGAAAATTTTAAACAATGTAGTGGAATTCTTTCAGAAGGAGCTCTCAGAGTAGAACGACTAACGAGATGAGGGAGTCCAAAGTCCTTTTAGTTTCATTCTTTAGATTTATTCATTAGTTTTTATGAACTTTTTATTCGATGCTCTTCTTAAGATAGATTCAAATTGTAGGACTGAGAAGTCCGTAAAAGCCATAAGTATTTCAAGTTTATTTCACAAAATGCTAATTGAAGGACATATTTGAAGGAAAATTTTTTTCTAACATGTTTTTGAGGGGACTACGAATAAAATGGTTTCAAATTCTTGAGTTGGTTTACTTTCACGAAAGAGGATGTAAATTTGATTATTTTTTTTGTTGGCACAATCTCATGATAAAGCAGTCTCCCCAAGGACGCCTGCTACAAGGGGGGCAGTAAAAGCGATTGCCCCCTGCCTTCCGCCAACGGGGGGGGTAATGACTCAGAATATGTTTTATTCTGTGGTTATGAGGACGATATTTCCCCTTTTGAGTGAGCGTCTTTGGTGCTTTTTTGGATAAATTTTGCCACCTTGCCCTTTCTTGTGTGAGCATCCTTGGATCCAGCTGTTTTGTATGTATAATCTCTTTAACTCTTGTTTACTCCGACGCTTCTATGTTTACGTTCTTATGAAAGAGTGATGATTTTCAGATTTTGTTACAAGCAATGCGAGGATTTCCCCAACAGATGGGCTAGTGTAGTTTGGCTGTAGTATATTAGGGCTAGACAAGCATGATGCCTGCAATAGGTAATTGGTTACATAGGGAAGAGCATCCAATCCTAGATGCTCAACCAGAGCCCACAGTTCTCTTATAAGCAGTATCTTAGCCCTTCAGTAGATTCCATGCAAACTTTGCTTACTGCAGGCACCGTCTCAGTTTATATCTTTCTTTGTATATTCCTTCCATTTTTGATTTTTGTTTATTAGGAACTAAGCAAGCAGATTGAGGGACACACTATCTGTGCACTTGGTGATGCTGCTGCATGGCCCGTTCAGGTAAAGGCGAATTGTTTTTGCACCCTATCACAATACAAATTTATGTATAGTAATGTAAAACTTCAGCTTTTGTGCGCCGTGGTGCTGAAGTATTTCACCCCACCCCTCCCCCACAATTCATGGGTTTGGCACAATTGAAGGCATAACATTTCAATTTTCTTGTAGGGATTGATACGACATTTTCGACCAGAGTTGGAAGAAAGGATGGCTAGATATGAAGAGGAACAATTAAATATGGCTGCTTCAGCTTAGAACTTTCCAATTAAAATGACAGAATGAAAAATCATGAGATAGTGTAAATTATATATGACTGTTGTTTGAAATGGTAGTACGTTGTTTTGCTTGTACACGAAATGTAAGCTAACATGTAAGACTGTTGGTAACTATAAACTTGTTGCCTCGAATAATACCTGTTTGTTTATTAGACTACTTTTATGATCTGATTTATAGAGGAGTTTGGCTGCTTTTGTTGTCTCTAAAATTCCACTTTATGTCACTATTTCCTCTATTTCCCCCATCTTTCTTATCATTATCTAATCGTTTGTGAACGAGGCTGTACGCACTATCTAAAATGGCCGCTTCCTTCATGGTAAATTTAGGCTCAAGGTGCTGCTTTGCAACCATCACAACAGGGAAAAACGTCTTACGAAGTAGCACATTAGATGGTGAGTTTATGTAGCTATAAGTTACGTTAAATAATATCCTATCATATCAGGATTTTCAACGATAACTAATCCTGTAACTGCCCGATACTTGTCGTTGCATTTTAGGCCCATCGTTTGGATACTTTGTACCCAGACTACGAAAGCATGTAAACGTTGGGCCCAATAATGCCATTTCAAAAATAGCGCAGAAAACTGCTTGAACAGTGTTGAACTGATAGCAGACGTGACCAAAAAGAATTCGTATATAAAAGTACAATGCATTTTCGTTTTATTATGCTATCTTATCTTCAAATTGCAAAGTAGATTTGATGCAAACAGTTTGCAGTAATAAAAGATTTTGAAATAGTTTTAACTAAGATGTTTAATGGCGGAAGAAGCAGGATGTGGCCGAATAAAACAGGTGTTGAATTTTATGGTTTAAGGAGATTTTTAACTATGGATGAGATAAAATTTGCTATCTTGGACTATTTGTCCATAAAAGCAACCATCAGTATGGCTTGTGAAAGAATTCTACACCAGTATGGCATCAAAATATACACATAAAAGCTAAGCTATGTGTAAAGATGTTTTAAAACTGAAATCTCTGCTCAAGGAGCCTTCATGATACTGAGACAGATTTGAGGCTTCCCATTAGGAAGTTAGCAAATGGCCAAAAGCCTTTTTCTTTCAGAGTAGCAAAACTTTTGCATAGTCTCTCAGCTGGGTCCCAGATGGGAAAGTTTCAGTTCATAAGAATTCATGGTGTGCATCCAAGGTAAATTCCCAGAATTTCTTCCGTGGATCAGATTTTATAACCTTGCAATAATTTGAAGTGTTTGACTCTGCACCTCTTCAAATGTGAGGCCAGAAAACTACTAAGCTGCTTGTGTGCATCCAGTATTGGAAAGTGCACAAGCCAGTGCACCAGCAAGATATTGCAGAGGTACAGCAAACTTTCTAGTCTGGGTTGGGTCAAAACAGGCAGCCACCCTACATGCATTAAATAATCATAAGTGCCACTGTAAATCTTTTCCCTTACAATTCCAAAGCTTTTAGTTTTTCTTATATTTTATCCTAGTATTGTAATTAGATTTTAATACTTAGTTCTTTTATTGTTTTATTGTAAATTTTTGGAGGGCCCCTTGAAAAATACTCTTTGCTGAAGGGTCACCCTCTAAAATATATGAAATGAAAGAGATGAAAAATATTGCTGACTTCCATCATTTCCATACATATTTTTGTACCTTGAGTACATATCTGACAAGTTTTGGGCAATTACGTGATGAGTATTGTAGAATCTGAATGTTGTTTTTGGATCTGAATGAGAGCGCTGTTAGATATTCCTAGTGAACCCTCACGAGATCTCACTGAAAACCAGTATGTTCTTCATTCAAAGTTGTTGAGTAGCTATCTTCAATTATTGAGTAGAAAATCATTCAAGATTTAAGAGCTCTTTGATTACAATGCAATTAAGAAACATTGATTAAGCTTTGTGTCACCAAATGAAGGAACTTTAGTGAACAAATGAATTTAAACTGCAGAACTACCACTTCAGTGTTTTGCGAATGCTGTTATTGTGTCCTTCAATGTTTTCATCTTATTTTCAGATTCACTGATTCTTCATCGATTATTTCATGTTGGAGGTAAAACTGAAGTTACTAAATGCATTGAGTGTCCCTTTCTGTAAACAATACTGTTTCCTGTCCTTTAGTATGGAAATCACATTTTAATTATCTGGTATTTTGTCATTCTTATTTCATTTATTAATTTATCTAATTGCAAGGAGGGTAGCTCTTCAGTACAAGTACTCTTGGCTGCCTAATAGATGAGATGGTTGAAATAGTTGGGGGGAGGGCTGGAAAAATCCTCAGAACATAATTAGTAGGGGGTTGGAATAAATGGGAGGGATTGGGAAATGACCAGAAAAGTTGTCAAAAAGGCTATGGTTTTTTATTAACAATTGTATCAAACTAATATTGCCAAGTCCACCGAACAAATCTTATGATTCCAGAATCTTACTGATACTTGGTTGAATTAGCTTATTTCAATCTAGTGCGTTTGTGCAAGCCAAGAAAGAGATATCAATGGAGAAAAGATAGGCAGCCAGCTAACACCCAGGTATTGAAGTATTGTAGAATCTTAATGATAGCTAGGTCTTCTAGAATTCATATTCCTTTCATGAAGGTATTGAGCAATGATATTGTCAAGTGATAGCATCATAGCAAACTGGGAAAGCTAGACATTTTCAGTTCTTGGTACTTCAATATTTAGTTCTTATCCTGGGATTAATCTGATTTCCTACACAAAAACTTGTCTTTGAGTGAATAGTTAGCTTTTCTCTGTGTAGTTCAGCTGTGCTGAAATTAAGGAAATAATTTCCAAGGCTCTTGTCAATGTATGTTCTGTTCCATCAGCAATTTCCCTTATTGAATTATTTTGGATGGAAGTGTCAAACTCAAAACTTTTTTGAGCAAATCTAGAGTTTTCCTGAAGCTAGGCTCTTGCTTCAAGAGAATAATCAGCATTTTGTCTTCAGTGTGTACCCAGGGACTTAGCTTTAGAGGGGTGTGGGGATGCTGCCCCCCAAAAAAATTTAGCTTGTTGGCAAATTTGCAGTATACCATTAGTGCTAGTTGATGTTGGAGTGTGAGGAAAGCCTACTTTGTCAGAAATACTGGTATGAGAGAAGTCTTCTTGTGGGCAAATTGGGGTTGTCCCTCCTCTAAACATTTGTCTCAGCTACACCCCAGTGTGTGCCCCTTGCTTTATATGAGCTCTGTTGAATGAACAAGTTTTTATCTCATCTGGAAATTTTTTTTGTTACTATGTATGCCTACTCACAATTCAGAATAAATTTATCTGTTCATAAGTTTTTAAAGTGTGGTTTCTACAACATTTTGATGTCATAAAAATTTCTTATTTGTTTCTAGCTTGCAGTAGATGGGGAAGAGGTGTTGGAAACGAGACGAACATATGGGGGCAGATCAAAAGTAAAAGCTGTCTTTAAAAATAAAGGAGTTTACACACTCAAATCTCAAGGTATCATGTATATCTTTGTAGTAATTAGAAATATGTTGAAAAAAGAGGGAATTGGAATAAGATAGGCAGTGATAGAGCCTTTTGGTTTGATTTCCTGTGAGAAAGCATAAGTGACTATTAAATATAAAAATTTTAAAGCTGAATTACTGCAAACTTAGACCTCTGAGAAGTTCTTTGAGTCTCCTGTCATTAGCTATAAAAATCAGAGGAGTATGATAAATATCATCTTCATAGCTAGGTGTTGAAACTTCTAATTGATATCAACATTTGCTATCCTCATTCCAGCGAATAGGTTGGATGTTCACAACCAATTTCTCTATTTCTATTGGTTGTAATCAATAAAATTATAGGCTAGTCATTTTAGCAATTTAATGACATGTTCCTACCAATTTCTGCTGTAGGACTGTTTGGTTCTGTTATTACATTAACATGGTCACTTTCAAAAGGCAAATTATTTATAATTTTATTCTAAATTTTATCAATTTCAATCTCCTTTATGTTTCTAGGTATTGAGCTTCAGGTTCCAATCTTAGATATAATACACTCTGCCTCACACAAAGACCATGTGAAAAATAAGATCATGACAAAAGGTGCTATTGTGCAAATTGATGGAACAGAGTTTAGGAATAGGTAAATTTCAGATTATGTGAACTTTGTTAAGCTGCATGGTTGTGGTTATCTTTTGCACTTTTCGCGTACTCTTATTGCTTTTGTTTGTAGCCATTGGGTCAAAGTCCCACCTGTTATTCTTTCTCTCAAACATTATTTACTGGATTAGAATTTCACAATCTTTGTCTTACGGAGCTTACAGTGAAGTAAGAAAATAGAACTTTTTCGCACTTGTGCTTTAGAATGCAGGCACGCAACTAGTGGGGCCCTGGGGGTGATAGACCTCTGCCCTTTTCAGCAAAAGAACAAAAGTGCCCTTTTTGTAGTGCCCTCTTTCTATATCACAACTGGAGCTTTCCTAAGATGAAAAAGGGTGATTTTGAAAATTTTCTGGGGGTTCACCCCGGCCCCCTTTTTCCTTCTCAGCTTTGATAAGACTTAACAATAAGAGTCATTAGTCTTCAGAGCAATGAAATCAGTCAGTCCCCTACAGTATTTTCTCCGCTAATGGATCTGAAAAACAATATTCATAGGCTATATCTTCATTTAAAACTTTTAAATGTGCCCTTTTTCGTGGATTTGACCCCCCTTTTTTCGTGGATTTGACCCCTCTTTTTTCGTGGATTTGACCCCTCCCTCACGAATATTCCTTGTTGCGCACTTGGAATGGTCACTGAATTTGAGGCACACCTAGCTTTGTCCTTAAATTGAAGGAAACAGAAGCAGTTCCAGAGAAGTGCAGAAAAGTTTTTTTGTCTGCTTTTCTCTGTGTAGCCAGATGAATGAGAGCAGCTCTGTCATTCTTTTAAAAAGTGATTCGCTTTTCAATCTCAGAGATTCACACTCAGAGCACATTCATGCTTTACTGATAACTGATTTACGGTTTGAAGGCTAATGGTTCTGTGGACGAAGTATTATTTGCTACTGGAAGAAGGTTTTGTTGTTTGCAAATGATTATACCCTACGGATAGTTACAAGTATAGGAGTTTGAAAAATATGAGAACGAAATTGGCAGATCTATGAGCTACTTGAAGCATGATTTTGCTCAGTGAAAAAGTGAACATTATGTTAACAATTATAGTCTTAAAGACTTTTGCAGTTAAGAAATGAAATTTAGTCAAAAACTATAAATATGGAGATACTCTCAACACCGCCAGAGAACTATTTTTGGTCCAACTTTGATCGTTTTCTTCTTGCAATTGTACTTCCAGTATTATGAGGAAGCTGTAAAAGTTTCTTCACTACAATTCACAGGTTGGAAAACTCGACATTCACAAAGCCCACTAGTGAACACAATCAGGAAACAGAACCAGTTCCCAACGTACGTACATGAGTTTTATTTTTCGCATTAATTTCTACATGTTTTTAGTTTTTTTATGTTGATGTCACGGAAACACGCAAAGCTACCCCCGCTATTCCTACTTAACAGAGATGTTTCCCCAAGGAATTTTTGATTCAATCCCTTTAATTACCGAAATATATCTACATTTAGCCTACATCTAAATTTTCAGAGCAGTTCAAATGAAGAGCAACCCGAATCACCTTCAACTTGTGGGGAGGATAAAGCTTTGTTGGAGCTAGTGAAGTCTGGAAAGCTATACGGTAATGTTAGGATTTGATTACCTTTTACTCATATGCATGCAGCAACATATAACTAGAAGACTGAATTGCCGTAATTCTTGTGTACTTATTCAGGAATTGAGTTTGGTGTACGAAAAGCTTGACACTCTCTTTGGCCTTAAAGTGAGATCAAAGGTTAGTGGTTTTTACTTGGAGAGAGAGTCTGATTGGCATGGGGCGATTATTACAGGCTCCTTCAAAATTAATGCTGATCTACACGATATTCTGTAGGACGTCTGAACTTTGTTCGTGCCCTGAGAGTCAAGCGCTCTGCAGAAGATCAAGAAATCTTATGATTTTCATATACCACAATTGAGCTGTGTTTTGAGCTAAGTTTACTGTCAATTTTTGAAGTGTTTGTGTTCAATTTTCTTGTTATCTTGCATGGATTAACTGGTATTAAGTGTAATCGTTTGGAATTTATGTTTGACACTGCTATAGTCCAGGAAATCTGTATTAAACGTGTTTTTTTCTTGTAAGAAACAGGAGGCTGAAATTAGGCAAAAATTAAGACATATTTAAGAAACCTAGGCATGCGGAACTTTGCACAATAACTTGAAAAACAGTTTTACAAGAAAATTCTTGATCAAACTATGAAGAAAATGGAAACAACATCCATTACAAGCCTCACAAAGCTTGAGCATTTTATTTCTTCCTCACGGTTGCCTAACCTGGGTTGTTATTGTTAATTTAAGCCTTACAATTTGTCAGTTTTCTCGTCCTCGCAGCAAGCATGCATTACAGTCCCGGGTAGTTGGCGCTGCGCATGAATGACTCCTTCCTTAGCGAAACCATTAATATAATATTTCTTGTTTATTTAGATTAGAAACTAGGTATTTGCGTCAGCAACACATTGCGGATTTAGTTCATACACGCACTTTCTTATGAATCGTTTTCCATACATATATCCACACCCAAATCTATGTACTATGTATACTGATTTATGATTGGGTTTTATTTTAAGAACTCACGTTTTGAAGAGTATATATAAGACATAGTAGAAATAAGGGATTAAGAATGGAGAAGGGATAATCAATGACGCTGCTACTAAAATAAAAGAGTCTTTTTCTTGAGTTTTCTGTTCGAAGCAGTGCTCGTAGAGCCAGCGAGAACGAGATATACGAAAGTCTCAACACAATTCATGAACCAAATAAAAAACATTTAAGATTGGATTTGACGAAATATTCAATTTTATAAGAAACCTAGCTCACAGCCTAGTACTGAAAGCTCCTTAATTTCTGGCCGCATTTTAGTTCTAAAAGTTTCTTAATTTAGTGAACTAATTTGCTATGAAGGCATACGCAAAACGTGAATGTAGCAAACTATTTGTCCTATAACAAGCAAACTGCGTCAGTGCGAGTTAAATTCTAAAGCAATGTCATATTCACATTGTTTTGGTACAGCTTTACTTTGAACCAGGTAACGAATTCAATGTGCTAACTGTCTGAAGCTTAGCTCTTTCCTTGTAATTCTGAAAGTTTCTTAAATTTTAAGCTGTCTAGTACTGGGTTGCTTATAAAGTGGTTTCTTATAAAAAAACCGTGTATTAACAAACATCCAGGCTGAAGACAGAAAGTTTGTTTCTTAAAAAATGAGTGTATTCGGCTACTGCTTTGTGATACACTTTCTACCTAGTGAATTCCTCGCCTCCTCTCCGCATCGAGGTCGCAGTGCATTGCACAGCTTATTGCCTTCTGATTAGAGATATGATCCTATTGGCTGGTCCAGCACGCTCTTGACAGCAATAAAGTAAAATTGAATTCTCCTGATAATGTTCCAGAATATACAGTTTCTAATAAACTTTCCTTCATCTTCACAACAGGGCGAATTACGACACGGCCTGGCCAAGTGGGCCTATGTGACGGATATGTGCTTGAAGGAACAGAGCTGGAAACGACGCTGAAGAAGTTTGCGATCGACACAGATACCGCGAATTTGTGACTTTTAGCTTGAAATTATTATTGCTGTTCTTGAAACACACCCGGTGCTCCAAATTATTTTGTCAACTAGATCAACTTTTTGATTTTTTAAAAATTATTTAATAGCAAGTTATTTGCCTCTTTTTGCATTTGTCTTTCATTCCTAGCTATTATCCCAACAAAAGTATGAGGATTCCTTATTTGACGTTTAAAGTAAGAAAAAGGAAAAATCGATGTTGCGAATTAAGTTGTTAGACCTATCATGGGCCACGAGAAATGCCAAACTACGCTATACCTACTTTTTGTATAAATTATGTAACATTATTTTCTAAGAACTGTATCGTGGAATTCATAGAAATGGAATTAAAAGAGAAATACGGAAGTGAAAAGCGGTTGCATTTATTCGCGTAATTGCTACGATGTTTCTCTTGATTATCTTTGTTGTTTCGCTGCTGGACTTCTTACCTGTGTGTGAAAGAGTCGTTAGAAATGAAAGTTTCGATCTTGTCTTTGGATAAAATAGAGTTTATGCACCATGTTTGACTACCCGGCAAGGTGGCTGGATTTGAAGCGCTACGACAGCAATTTACATATTAATGAATCCCTCCGCCAATCAAAGAGCCGTATTTTTGGTGACGTGTTTAAACAGCCAATCAGATTGATTGAATAGTTAAGCTACGTTCACTATCAAAAGGTTTGTAGTGGACAGTGTGGGTAGAATTGACTGATCTGTGTTCTTTCGACAAGCAGCTGTCTTCGAAGACCTTGGTAAGTTTGACTACTTTCTTGCCATTTACTGGAACATCTAATTTGTCGTCCATTTTGGTCTCAGCGTGTAGGATGTCATAAATTTTAAGGAGCAGGTCTTTTTTACGGCCTAAGCCAAGGTCATATTATTTCACGAGAGGGGAATTAGTGTTTTCAAGTTGAACACATGCCGGCAATTAGATTTCCAGGCAAAGTAATATTGTTTTTCTCATTTGCGAAAGAAGTAGCTATGATGTTTTTGATCCTAATGTTCTTAAACTGCCTCAGGATATTGCTTTCTCCAAGGCCAGAATATACATTCCAATCACAGTTAGATGATAACTCTTTTCGTTTCATATCATCCCTTTTTCCTCGGCTGCAATCCAGCTGTGTTTAGAATTTTTCCATAGGAAAGGGCAATAACCTACCACGCTTTTACCATGCTTTACTACAATTGTCATCCTCATACATTGAACTTGTAATCGCATGTTTGCTAATGTTTATACATTTTTTCAGTCGCGAGATAGCGATGTTTAGTATTGAACATTCTTTCGCTTTTTGTTTACTTATTTGTTTACTGTTTGACGTACATAGGCACTGCGTGGAGTTTCGATTCGAATCCTTTGAAGTATCGCATCGTTTATAATCGGAACCATCATATTTGACAGGTCGTTATGGGTCATGTTGTTTTGATTGATCGGTCTACTGTGAAAATGTGTGTCCTGTGTCTGCATTGTAGTTATGTGGGTTGGTTCAGCATTTTAGTTTTTAGCCTTTGATAGAAATTTCCAGCTATTATATTGTTGATCAGCCATGTCATTGGAAGTCATCTTCAAAATCAATCAAGATCATTCTCAATCATAATCAGTAATCACCATTGCTTATCACAAGCATAGCCATCAGAGTTATCAAAATAGATATTCATTGCAATCATCATTCCCATTCCAATCATTGCTTTACCTGTCATATCCATTATAATCATCAATAGTGTCACACTCATCAACACAAACAGTAGACAACATTTTTGCTGGGGTTAGTTGCAAGAATTCCACAGGAAGCACAAAAGTTCAAAACTGCAATCCATATTTCTTTACTTAGTACTCAGAGTACATGCTTTTAATCACAGGAGATGACTAGGGTACCATCCTAAAGAAGTAGAAAGTGACAATCTTCCTCCCTCCTATTGTCTCTGTTCAAATGTTTTCAGTTTCAATTTGGCCTGCCATGTTGTGATTTTTGGTAGAACATCAAACCATAATGTTAGTGATTTAAAGAATTCTTTATTGTTATTTGATATCATTAAGTATTGGGCTTTGAAGAGTTGCAAGTACATACTTGTAGATCCAGCCATTGTTTCCCAATAGGATTTGAAGAACTTTACATTGAATCCAGTTCTATCCATTTAGCTTTTACAAGCTGTTTTTCTGCTATTGTTTGTAGGAAAACTTAAGCTGAGAATGGTGAAAATAATACACTCATCTTAAGATGTCAAGTCTTGATGTTTTCTTTGTTCTTTATCATTAGAACAGTTGCTTTTGAATTTCTACGAGCCCAGACCAGTAGCTTTTATCTCTACATTATCTTGCAGGCCTCTTCAAAATGGTTTTAAGCCCGGGATATTTGCTAACAGAGTTGAACCAAAAGGTGAAATGTCATGCTGCTCAAATTGATGCACTTAATGACAGAGCAGACAAACTGGGCAAGCAAGCAATCACTATTGAGAATAAGTTAGAGGAGGATATTGACCTTTTGTGTGGGGAGCTTCTCAGGAGAAAGGAGGTTTTGAAGGAAGTCTTGTGGCAGATTGTTACCAGAGAAGATAAGCAATTCGCAAGGAAAAAGGCTGAGATTATGGAGCATGTTAATGTGCTGAAGTGTCTTGAGGAAACAGCATCTGAAGACATTGCACTATTCAGAGAGTTGTATGGGAATGCTGCTGAAAGATCTGATCAACTAGATGTTGAAAGTGATGGTTTATTTTCCTTAGGACTGTCTTGTGATTTTCAACAGTTGGTCAATGCCATCAAAGGATTTGGTCAAATCAGCTATAATTTCAGTGAGCAAGGTGATTTAGAGCTCTTTTATGATAGCCACTCAGATCATGGTTCCAAAGATCAGCCTCACTGTGTTGATGTTGATATCACTGAAGTTCAATGTCATGGTTCCTCAGAATGCGCTTTTGATCCTTTATCATGTGATCCATCAAGTTGTTGCAATTACTGTGATGTGAGTGATGAGCCATACAAAACCATTACAGGGAAGCAGATCCAAGGAAAAGATGTCCAGTCACATTTGCAACAATGGCTTCTGCAGCCAAAGGGGACTTGTTCCCTTGAAGGAGATGCATTTACCTTGGAAAGCAAAATTATTAACCAGCTAGAGTCATTACAGTTGACCCATTTGGAGGATGCAACTGAGATGAGCAAGCAGGAAGCTTTGACTATGCAATGTCATGAAGATGCCCAGTGTTCATTGATATCAACACAGAAATCTAGTCTAGGCCAGAATGCCAATGTTTGCTGTGTGAGTTCACAAACATCTTTAGTAAGCAAAGTTTGGGATGATATTAAAGGCAAACAATTGATATCTTGGCTCAAAACCAACACAGGACAGGTATGCACTACTGAAGAGAAAGGCAAAGTGTTTGGTAGTTCTGTTCAGTTAAACAGTCTGCAATCATCAAAGTACAGTAAATGGTTGAAAGATCCACTAGTGAGCATGGAAACTGAACTCCAGCAGTCTTCAAAAAATGTTGCACAGTATGAAAATATCAAATCAAGTGTACTTTGTGATTGGCTGATAATGCCACAATCAATTACAGTAGAAGATGGAACAGATTCAGGTTTTGAAATGGAAAGTGTCAAAGAAGGAAGCATCAACTATGGTGTCTGGCTGAAGAGAAAGTATGGAGAAAGCAGTGAAGAGCAAGAAATGCAGTCAGCACAAGTTTTCAAGAAGATTAAAAACATGCCTTTAGAGAGTTGGTTAAAGAAACCAGGATCACATAGAAGTGGACAGGAATCTGGTACCAGAAGTTGCAGAATTGAGTCTAAATCTGTGGAAAAAGCCAATCTTATCACAAGAACACCTCTTAAAATGTGGCTCAAATGCAAAACAATGTCAGGCAGTGTGGCGCATAGGAAATATTCCAAGTGGTTGGTACCTAGGAAAATGGTGCAAAAAGGAATTGTATGTGACACATCACAGTCAACGGTGCTACAGCAGTTTGATGAAATTTCAAAATCATGTCTCAGTGGGTGGGTGAAAAATGTGGAGAAGGTCAGAAAGCCATCAAAACTTGATCTCTGCAAGTGGCTGAAAAGTGACTGGGATGAAAATTCTATAAGTCACTATTCAAAATCTGATCCAAGCTTCACTTTTTGATGTAGAGCTTTTTTAAGAACAAAACTTGCCATACCCTTTTGGCAATGTTTTTTATTATTATTATTATTATAGTTTTTATTGCAGTTTATTATTGTTTGATTGCAGTTTATTATGGTTCTTAAGTTGGTAGCTTAATCCTACTTTTGTCTCTGATGATGGCCAATTGTTAAGTAAAATTATCTACTGATTTTGTTTCATACCTTATAGATAAAATTATAATTTAATCAACTTTATTTTGATCCAAAACTTAGTTTTACTATGATTTATAATTTATTAGTGGAAGTTGATTTTAATACTCTCATTTTTACTCTTATGAGAACTTTGTAGATATGTTTTATAGAATTTCAACTCCAGTGAGGGTTAAATTTGTAAAAATTGTATCAACATGTATACTTACGTATTACACTATTACACTTATTACCTATTTATATCTATTGACACAAAGTATTTCGGCTCCAGTGCGAGTTAAATTTTATGTGTGTTTATGTATGGAAGTGTTTCACATATTAGATAGCAGAAGTTATTGAGTAATCTCTTTGTCTCTTCCTGAAGTTGTATGATGGGATTTTGACACAATTGGTAAATGAAGATTGCAGATTGAAGCTGATTTAGTGCGAGCGACTATCCCTAGAACTAACATGTCAATTATACTAAACTGACACTTCAGTTATATATCTTTTCTATTTGCTTTTAAGCCATTTTTCCAATTATACAAGACGCAAAACTAGCAATTTTGGAGGTCAGGGGTTGAATTAGTGCTAAAACTTTATTGAAGAAGAAATGGCATTCAAATACCTTCTCAGATTTGTAACTGGAGGAAATACTGTAGTAGGTTTACTGGTATCATTGACTCTGAAGGGAAATGATTCTTATTGCCATTTCTTATCACAGTAGGAAAGGGAAAATGGGGAGCTGGGTGCAACGCCCCAGAAAAAATTTTACGACCAAGCCTTTTCCATGTCAGGAATATGCCCTTTTTAAAAAAAGGGGACTGCAGAAAAGCACTTTCATTCACTTTCTCATTCATTCATTTTTTCATTCATTTTACATATTTTAGGATGGTTCCCCTTCAGCATAGCTGGTTTTCAAGGGACCCTTCCTAACAAGAATATAACATTACAATATAATGCAATAAAATACTTATAATAATTACATTACAAAGTAGAAATAAGTACTATTGCTGAATGCAAGCTGCTGCAAAAAAATTTGAAATTAACAACAGGGGGCCCATCTATTAGAGACACTAGAGTACTTGTTTTAACCTGATCCTGCACTTTTTCAAGATACGGACCTTGCCCTTATTGATACTTTGTGCTTGTCCAACTCCTCATTTTTTTAGGGTCGCATTTACTCTGGAGTACCAAATAATCGTCCCCTCCTAATTATTAATTTTTTAACTTATTCCAACACCCTGTCACTATTCCAACCACACCTTTTATTAACTTTAGAGAATCTGAAATCAGCTCTCAGACAATCAGTTCGCTGCAGTGTGTAAGAAAATAGAAACTGCGTACAGAAATACAAGGCATGGTTTAAAAAAGTGGATTGCATATTAATATGTATTTACTTGAAATATCTACTTCAAAATCTTTGTTTTCTGTTGTATATCCCATCCACTTTTCCACAACCCTTGTATTACTTTTCCAGAAATTATCTATCCCTCCTGATTTCTCCCACCCCCTTTATTATTCAGTTAAGTAATTATATCAGAAATGCACCAAATTCTGGATATACCTGGTTTGAATTATGTGAAGTTGAATGTAGTAGCAGTAGTCTGGTGGGCAGAGCAATACACCTTAGTATATAAGCATTACTGCAACTTGCACGGTTCCTGGACGTGGAGGAAAGGAAGGTCCAGGAATGAACTTTTATCACCTACTGTTTTTAGGGAGAAGTTTATTAAATGCTGTTCACTAGGTAAAACTTGCAAAGTTGGCCAAGAGTTCTTGCTTGCTTGCATATTTATCTAAAGGGAAGATATTCATGCCTATTGAAACACAAGAAAATGTAGTCTACACTTCACTGTCTTAAATAGTTAATGATTTGTGACAAAATTTTTAAGTACTCTTGAGATACTGATGGCCACAACAAGAAGTTGACCAATCACATTATTACATAGTGGTCATGTGGCCATTTATAATGGAAGGAAGTAAATATTGCACAATGATATTGCAGGATTTGTGTGAGATCGAGGCTTCCAGAGAGGCCTACCATTTCTGGCAGAAATTCGAAGTGTGTGAGTGGTTGTGTATGACGAAATAGTCATGAATCAAGAACTGGCAATTTGGCTTGTACAGAGCGAGAAAAGCATAGAGGAGGAACTGGAAGGAAATGTTTTTGAGGATCTTGGGCTCTCGGTAAATTATCAAGACTGGCTAATTGAGAGCAGAGATTCTTGCCAAAGCATTCCTGGAAATATCACTTGCACGGAAGCAGATGAAGGTCCTGCTTATACACAACATCAAATCGCCAGAGCTTCATGTAGTCCTCCTTCATTTTCTAACATCAAGCCTATAGACGAAATAACCACTATGCCCTTGGATTATTGGCTTTATGGAACACAAATGAGTTTATCAGGTCAAAAAAGTGCTCATGGAAAGAGGAAGTTGGATCAAGAAAAAGGTGACGAAATGGAAGCCGATTGTTCGAAGCAAAAGAGAGTTTAGAAGTTTGGCTATAGGTTTATGTGATGAAATTTGGACGGTGTTGGCTTTTGAATTCTTCATTTTGAAGTGAAATATGGGAAAATTCAGTAGATGTGAACTCTTCAGCTTATGCAGAAAGTATCAAACATTGAAAAACCCGTGCAGTTATTGCTTTATGTTGTTCTCTCAAAGTAAATTTTAAATTATTCATACATTGTGATGTTGATGCCACTGAGTGTTTTAGATGTCTTATAGCGAGATTTATTGATTCTACACAAAGTGTATCAGTGCTTTTATGTATATTTTTAGCTATCTTTTTGCATTGATAAAGCTAGTCTTCATTAGAAGTAGACGTAAAGGTAGATGGTATATGCACGTCTTCTTTTTATGTTTTGCAGCAAGGTCTCTTTTGATGAATCATACTTAGGGACAAAGGTAGATATGGGACCTCATTTTTCATAAGTTATATTGCTTGGGAATAGATAAAGTGGCCAAGAACAGGAAGAAAGGATGGAGCATCTACAGGGGTGAGGTTGCTATACACTGTGAGATGTTTTACCTTGGGGGCATGAGACCAAAGTGTGCAGCTGCCCCCTAGCTAGTATGTCAAAAAGACCCTGCTTGCTAGCATTTAAAGTGATGTTGATAGTGTAGTATTTAGAGGTATTGTTTTACCTTGGAGTGAGTATTTATTCTTTAATTGTAATTTAGCAGACACATATTATTATCATGCATTTCTAAATGAAAAATATGAATTGTTTTTATAGCATTTTTATCAATAAAATTTTTAGCACTTAAAGTTATAACATTGTCATTAAGTATTTTGTAAATTTCAGCAGTGTGTAAATGTGAAAAATTTTTTGTATAATTTTGTTTTGACATTGAGTTCTAATTCTTTGAGCATTTCCTTTTCATGTTTACTGTAAATTCATTGCGGGAGTGAAGTGGCAGGATGGGAAGTCTAGTATGGAGGTGAGGGATATGTGTGGAGTGGAGGATCTCTCTGTTAAACTGAGACAAAGAAGATTGAGATAGTTTGGACATATAAAAAGGGCAGAAGGCAGTTTGTTGAAGGAAATGGAGGAAGTAAAGATTGGTGGCAGACAGCCAGTAGGAAGGCCCAAAAACAATGGAGAGCACATTTGGTAGAGGGTATGAACACCTTGAGAATAGAGGAGCACATGGCACAAGATTGTCAGTTGCAGAAGGCAGGGATCACCCATCCAACCCCACTGTAAATGGGAAATTACTGGGAAATACACTAAGTGATGATAATGATGATGATGTTTACTGTAAATTCTCTATTTAGCCCCCCTCTCCAATAACCCCCTTTCTGGGCTAAGATATGTATTTAGCCCCTCTCTATTAATGCTGCCAGGTATAAGTAAGCTTCATAGAAGCGAGCAGACTATGCTTAATCATCCTCCATAAGCAATTATTCTCAACCTATCAAGTATCAAAATCATTTGTTGTTTTACTTCAGATAAAAAACATTCTATAGTAACAGTTGCAACACAATTTTTCAATGTAGTTTGCTCTGCTGTGAGGAAATATTTAGTTTACTATTCAAGACTTGCCAATAGATTTATTTAGCCCCCCATCCTTAGTAAGCTCCCTCTAGAGTGTTTGAAATCAGCAAGCATCCGGGAGGGGGGCTCAGAAGAATGTTTACAGTATGCAGAAGGCTATGGGAATGTCATAGAGAATTGGTTTAAGCTAGCAGTGCAGTGATAAACTCAGTAAGGTTAGTTCCACAAATGGTGAAGGAATATCATTTTACATTTTGGTTTTTAACTTCAACACTATATTTTATGTCATTTTGGCAACATAAGAAGATAGAGGATGTTTAACATCTAAGTCTGAACCAATGAAATGGCTCTGAACACAATAGAACTTGCTCATAGCATGATTGACAGTAAAAGTGGCTTCGGAACGAGGCCAGGCCACATCATGCTTTGCTAAGAAGTTAGTTCCCAGGCCTTTCCGTACCACATGCTCCAAAAGGTCACAGACAATGGCAAGGATGGGAAGGGTACTTGGTAAGCGTTTTCATGTATCACTTTTGCATATTACTAACTGCCTTATCTTCCATGCTTTCACTTCTCGAACCTCTCTATCTGATGAATGTCCATGGTGAGAAACCTACATGTAAACGAGAGATTGTTGGGGAATGTGACACATGTGATAGGCCGCCGTGGATGTGCAGTTTAGTCCACGTCCGCTTGGTGCAGAGTTAAGCTGGTTAGCAAAAGTATAGAGCAAGCTGTATTCATGATTTCAATGCTTTGTGATTATGTTTATGCAAGGATGATGTAACGATGGTATCTATTGGTATCATCTTGCAAATTTAAACTAGCTAGTTATACATTCTTAACGAACAGATGAAACAGCTCATGACAGAATTTACAGCACCAGAACTGCATTTACGTTATGTTATGGAGCTCTAGTGCTGTGAATGATATGCTCTGCATATCTTCAACTTCGTTCTTTCATCTTTGCTTTCTTTTGTAGCTTCAGTGATTTTGGTTGCTTTTGTCATCACAATATATGAAGTCCAGTGCCTGAAAAATGCATTAACAATAGATGAGATCAACAGATTCACTAATATTCTTCAAGAGCACAAACCAAAAAGCCTTGAGGATGTTTATCATGTTGTGAAGGCACTTAAAGCTCTGGGAAAAGAAGTACCATCTGTTGAGGTAGTAACTGGTAGTTTAACTATTTTTGAAAAATATAATATGGTGCTTATTGAAGAAATGGTGAGCATATGCTTCTTGAATTTTCAGGCCAAAAGATAATCCCTCATCATTTCTGTTAGGCCACATTCAACAAAGTGTTTTAAGCAACAGGCATGAAGCAAACTTGTTGGAATTTGGTCTATCCTAGGCAGTGAATTCCTTAGGGAGTGCTTTCATTGTTCTGCCCTGTGAGATTAAATTAAATGTATGGATTTTTGGCTGGATATCTTTACGCAATGACTTTCAGCTAGGACTGAATTGCTGCCATTTGATATACATGCATGTGTAGAATTATAAGGTGTAGAAACTGCCCTAATCTAGTGTGATGTTTCTGTTTTTCCATACAACTTTGAATTCCACATGAAGCTGAAATCTATTTGTTAGAAACATTTATCTAGCTTATCCTGCTTTGAACATTAATTAGAAAAACATTTTGTCAGTCGCAGTTTTCATTTCATTATTTTCATCCAATAAGTGCTACAATTATAATTATTAATAATTATTAAGCACTCTACATAGACCAGGGATACCAAAACTTGCAGCCTGTGGGCTATTTGTGGCCAGTGGAGCAATGTTTTGTGGCCCCCACCTGAAAAGAAAACACATGCAGATGACAATTTTTGGATCATTGGGCAAGCAAGATCGTCTTTTCATTGAAGTGTTTTGGAATCTGTTTACATCAAGACTCAAAACCCAATCTTGTGTAGACAAGAAGAGTTTGTTTTCACATTGGGACTCTTCAAGTAAAGAAAGTTACTAGGTCCTAATTGGTCACACTTGCGGCCAATTAGACGCATCCTATCACATTTACCGCATCTGGATATATATTTTGGTTAACCTTTAGGCCACTATCTGGCATTTCCATACTCTGATGTGTGTCAAACAAAAAAGCTTTTAGTATGTGAAAAGAATGTTGCTGCTTTTTCATTTTGTGAAAAGAAAATATATTACTTGTTTGGCCTGCAGAGGGAGGCCCCCTCTCATCCAGCTCCTGTCTTTGTCCCATGTCAAGGCTAGGCTAAGAAGCGCAATTTTAATGTGCTCCACAAGTCCTTCACATTAATTGGCACTTTGTGTTAATATGGACATTTGAGGATATTTTTAAACAATTTTTTGTGGAATCTGTAATGTGGTTTGGGTACACCCAGAAAATGCCTATGGCTGCCCCCAAGTAAATTGAATGTGAAACCCCTAACATAGACAATGAGTAGTTTTGTTTGCAGTAGTAAGAAGGACAACTAGTGTTAAGAGAACAGAGCTTGTGTTACTCCGTTAGCTCCTTAAAAATTCCTTGGAGTTAGTTCATGTTTTTAATGTTCCTTGAAATCTCCTTCATTTCTTGCATTTTAGAAAGAACTGCTTAAGAATTCCTTATTTCTAATCAATTCTTGGGGTAGAGTATTTTCAGTGGGCAGATCTATTTAAGAAATTGTTTACCTTTTACCTGATTACTCTTTAGAATGTATTTCTAGATCCTTAAAACTCTTTGTAAAGTCCATACATTTTGTCTGATCACCAGAGGACAAATCCTGTACTATTGGTATGGTAATACTCCTGTCAGATTGAAGAGGAGATTTCTAAATAGGTAGACTATCTGAGAGAAAGCCACCTTCATTAAGAACTGGAAAGTGAATAAGTTTTTCGAAAAGTAAAATGAACTCCAATTATTCAGATATCTAGATATTAATTTTGAATTTATTTCTTGCCCGATAGGATGTTTGTAATTATGCATCAACTAGTGTAAAGCAAGATGTGAAATCAATCTTTCAATATTCAGAAGTTGTCAAAGCCTTAAACTGCAAGGTGAGTACTGCTTTTCATCCAGTGTAAAATGTCTTACTCCTTTTTTGTTATCAGTTATTGAAAAGTGATCTTGGTGTAGATGAACTTATATTCTTTGCCTTTTTTATATGAATATTTAGTGTTTTTGATTGTATTTGTATTTAGAGTGTTGTCAGCAAAGTTGATGGTTTTGATGATAAAGATGCAAGTAGTGTTGCTTATGCAATGGCTGCCACCTCTAATTTGGGCCTGAAAGGTATACCTACATATCTTACTTAGTGTTTCAGATACACATTTTTTATAGGAAGAAGTTTATAAGAAAATGATCTTCAAATGGCCAAAATCTTGAGGGAATCTTAAGAATGTCACAAGGCTCAATTTTCAGAATAAGTGTTTTCGTTTGTTAAAGTGTCAAAGACGGAATTCAAATACACAAGATTAACAAAGAAAGTATAACCCATTTTAGCCAGTTTATTGCAGTAAAAGTTAAGAAAATTTTAAGAAAATCTCATGCTCAATTTTGCAAAAGGCTCAGGAAATTGAGGCTCTGGCAGAATGATGTTTTTGTTCTTATAAAAGAAATTTTTATAGTAAAAAGTATGGAATCTTTTAGCCAATGGATTTCAGTCAAGTGAAGACAAGCATCATGTCACTTTCATACATATTTATTTTTATGGCACGATTATTGATGTTACTCTATGGCACTGCATAATAACCCCCCCCCCACAACTAAGCAATTTTGAAAAAAATCCAACCCTCCCCCCCTCTTAAC
>WIPJ01001474.1:350462-382721 GCA_018155075.1 Cassiopea andromeda
TATGTATATGTATATATACTTCAGAATAAAACCTTAACAACCAAATTAAATGTGTTGTTTGAATTCAATTAGAATCACCTAACTCTGAGCTTTACGCTGGTTGTGATCATCAGATGTGTCTATATATATAAATTATTAATATAGCCTTAAATGAATTAAATTTAAATATCCTTAAGTTACACATCTGATAATTTACAACAGTACAAATGAAAGAAAACAGTATTGAAATTACCTGTCTTTTTAACAGGTTGTCATTTTTTTGTTTTTGGTTCTAAAAAGATGCTGTAGAAAATATGCTGTATTTGCTAACATCACTTTATTTAACGTTTTTTAATTGTTGTTTGTTAGATTTGCCCTAGAATGGTTTTTTGCATGTTTTAGGTCATGACGTACAATTAGAGCCCCTGAAAGACACTCCAAAGATGTTAGAGACTGGTACAGATGATATACCTTTTGATATGTGAATTTAGAAATGACCTTTTTGATCGACTTTTGTGTGTCTTGTTGTGCGTTCTTTCTTGTCAGTAACACACTACTAAAGTACTTTTATCAGATAATGTTAGGCCTTCGAAGATTTCCTTGCAAGAGCTACCATCTATGTTAAAATATACTGGATATATTAGCCGTTATCTCCAGGTATCCTTTATTTGGCTGATTGATATTGAATACCCAGAGCTTGCTTTCAAATTATGAAACAACTTTCCTGTACAAGGCTTTTGCGCATACACCAGATATTAGCATTTGTTCTTAAACGGATTTTTCAACAGTATTGATACAGTTGTGTGTCGGCTGTTGCCAATGTAGCTCCTTCCGTTGGAAGCTGATAGGGAAAAGTGACAATCCTAAACTCGTTCATTGGCTTGCAATTACAAGGTTTCGAAATCTAGAACTGTTCAGCATACAGTTTTATAAGCTTTCCTACAACAGGAAATAGCTACAAATTAGCATAAAATTTTAGTTTGTAAGTGCACAAATTTATGAACATTGAAGGAAGACGTTTATGGACAACAGAAAGTTACCAAGTATAGTATTATTATTGGTGTAATTAATGATGACCGTCCCCTACCCCTGTGGTTTTTAACCCTTTTGGTGGAGCGGAACCCCAAAGATGTATTCCAGTGGCTTGAGGAACCCCTGTTCACATCTCTACACTGGAGAGTTAAGATAGGCCGTTTATCGTAGCAACTTTATAACTTCATGCGTGTCGAATGTACTTATATAGATCTACAAGATGTGCACGCTTCCACATGCAGCGTGCCACACGCACCTATGGGAATGTGTAAAACGTAGCAACGTGTAAATTTAACACAAAATGGTGTAACCCCTGGTCTGTGCTGATAGAAGCATAGGGTTCTGCGGAACCCCGGTTGAAATCCACTGCCCAAGCCAAAGGCATCAATAGCGAAACTCGATTGCAGAAAAGTTGAAGTGAGGCTACCTCGAAAACAAGATGGCAGATATAACATGAGCAGTTTTGTTGTTCTGGAGAGCATACTCTATGTGAACTTACAATGTACCCAAGTTTTACTTCAGTTTTGAATTTATCTGTTGACGATCTTAGTAAGGTGAGTTAGTGAATTATGTTCAATTCATTTGAGACTAATTTCATACACTAAAACTGAAATTCTGAGTGTTGGTGTTAATACAACACACGTGAGCAGAAGTTTTTTCCTATTTCTTACCGAGTTCCGCTCCATTTGATGAGCACTTTGAAGACATAGATGTTTATTTATATAAGGGAGATACCCAGGTTGAAATTTTTCCCTTACGTGGGGGATGTGCCAACTGCACAGGGTCCTGTGGAATTAAGTAAATTGGCGCTAATCCCATCCCATGTCATTTATACCACTGCCCCCGTGAGTCAGTTAATCAATATTTCAGGCGAACAAGCCATGTGTTTTCTCTGCTTTTCTAGTGAATGTTTTGAAATGATTCTCTTGTGTTGGCAATTTTTTTCTTCAAATTTGACTGAAATAGAAAGCAAAATTATTACACATGTTATTTTTCTCCTATAATATTTCAAGTAGACACTTTCTATTGCCTGCCCTTTGTGTAACCACTTGTTAAATAATTTTGATTCCCCACAGTAATTTGCTAGTTGCCAGAATGAAATGTTTGCTGTATGTTTGCAATATCTTGCCCATGCACTGGCTCGTGCAATTTCCAATATTGGGCATGCACAATCAGTCTAGCGATTTTCTGGTCCCACAGTTGATGAGGCGTAGAGTCAAACACTTAAAATTATTCACGCAAGTTTAAAAATCTGGTCTTTGGAAGAAACTCTGGGAATTTACCTCAGACACACACCATGAATTCTTAAAAATGAAATTGTGCACACAGTAAGCAAACTTTCCAGTCTGGGCTAGTGGCTCATCTCTACAATACTGACCAAAGTTTGAATGAAAAGAATGAGTGATCTTGTTTGGATATCATTTAATTTTAGTATGGAAATTTCCATTTTGGCCTTCATTGTTCACTTTTTAAACATTAGTCCACTTCTGAGTGCTTTGCATCATGTTTCAGAGGTGTCACACTAATTTTGGTCCAGGGGCCAAATTAAGCATAATATGACATCATGTGGGTTGGGTTGGCTGAAGTGTCCAATAAGGTGTCATGGCTAAGTAATGAAAGGTAAAGGAAGTCACATATACTTTCATATGTAGAAGAGTGCCTGTTAGAGAGGACACTTATCCTGAGCCATTAGCATGTGAGGTAGGGTGACCAATTCCTTTCCTTGCCACCTTTATCTCCCTGATGTTGCCACTAGGTACCCATTTGCTGCTGGGTGAACAGTGAGCGAGCATTCAGTCAAGGTCTCGAGTGGAACTCAAACCATAGACCTTCCACACAAAAGTCATGTGCTATAATCACTATGCCACCTAGCCCCTGGCTAGGCAATAGGGACTTTAAAACATACACAAATCATTGGATATTTTCTGTCTGGTACACTAGACAATGACAAAAAGCTGGGAGAACTTTATTAGAGCATTCAGTCAGGGCATCAAGTCAGGCTCAAACCATAGATCTTCCGCATGGGAAGCATGCACTCTAACCACTATGCTATCTCATTCTGCCAGCTAGTACGAGCGGGAAAAAATATCACTAGGCTTCAGTTGATTGAAAATTCCTTTGAGGGTCACATTGAAGGTCTTAGCAGGTCATATTTTTGACAACCCAGTTCTATTTGTATATGAATCAATCTACATTTGAATGATTTCTTTCAGGGAGAGTTCATTTTGTTAGAAGACAATCAAACAGATGGAAGCTTTATGCTCCATCATTTCATATCCTTATTCATTAAAGGTATTGTATGTATTGTATATTGATATTCAATTACTTTTCCTATGCTTTTTTGTCTGTAGACTTATTTATATGAGGATCATTCATATTAGTTTAGAAAAAAATATATCTATAGATTTTTAGTACCCCATCAATGAATTGTTACCCACTAGTATTTTCTGCATGTACAACAAAGTATGAATGTGTAAGTGAAACAGTTGCCACTGAAATAGAAACTTCTCTCCACTTCATATTTCTTATTTCATGCATTGTATATTGCTAAGCACTTTCAACTTCCAGCTGCAGAGCAAATACCACCTCCTTTTAACTGTCTCCATATAGCAAATGTCACTCCTAGATCCCTTGAAGTTTTATAAATGTCTGGTAGTGATGTGCCAAGATACGCTCTGTCACAGAAAATACTGTGGCCAACTCTCTTGCAGCATGGCTGATTTTTGACCAACTTTCTTACAAATTTGAACATATTGGGGGTGCAATGCCCCCATTTCCTCCCCATTGGCACATCCCTGATGCCAGGGCATATAGAAGAGGAAATTCAGTAGTATGGCTAGAGCTGCATTTGGGGTATGCACCTATTTTTCACAAGCATGACCTTACAATATGCTAATGATGGTAACTTTTCATTAGAAAGTACCAGCAATGTAGCAAGAGTCCTGAATGTTTGGTTATGTTTGGATGGGCTGCTGACCTGTGCATTCCAGCTACTGCATCATTGGTTATAGTAAAATTAACTTTTCTTATCTAGCTTGAGAAATGCTAATATTTTTGCTAGGCAATGCAAGTGTCTGTCTTGTTGGATTTGCTCAGACAATGGTTCACTACTCAACAATAGGAAAGAAGTTGGTATGTACCTTGACAAAAATTGTGCTTTGTTTACCTTGGGGCAAAAAATTTATGAAACACTTGCCCCACCTCTAAACCTAAAAGATAAAAGTGTTATGTGACTGTACCCCAGGGGAGTGCTCTTTACTTTTTTATACAAGGGGGTCCATGTCAATATTTGGGGTCTGAGATTTTACAAGAAAATTGTATTTGGGGTCTGAGAATTACAGCTTATGAAAAATTCAATATTTGTGGTTTGAGAGTTGCAACAAAGTTGCAAAAGACAACCATGTTCTAAAGTTTTAATAAAATAGACATATACTTGTAATATTCAATGAAATTTATGAAAATGGCAGTTCAAAATATATGACAATATTTTGGGTCTCAAAATTTTGAGACTCAAGATTTGGGGCTATTCAGTAATGTGACTCAATATTTGGAGGTCAGCAAAAGAACCCTGACATTGACACCCCATATAGAAAAGTAGGAAGTACCCCATCTGGGGATTGTACACATTAGAAACTACCAAATGATATATAATTTGATTTGGGTAGCATCACTATTTTATAAAGGGGTACACCTCTAAATGAGCACCATTCTCTCTATGCCATGCTAAAGTGAGAGTAAGGAAGAATTTGAAGGTCATTTGGTATAATGGAGAAGAGTCAATCTAATACATTATAGGAAAGCCTGAGATAACATAAACATTCATCAGAAAGCATTTTAATGTAGGATGACTCTCAGCAGAAATTTTGACTTTTATAAGTTTATATCATTTTGTTCTTTTTAGGGTTTGAATTTGATGTCATCAATAGAAAATAATCAGTTAAAGTTCATAGATGGTATGAATCTATTTCAAGAATGCCTGGAGACTGGAAATACACCATCAGATGAAATGGATCCTATTGATTTAAGAAGGTTAAAATCTTTTTTTGTTTATTGATTAAATCATTTTTACCTTTTACATTCACTATAATTTGGATTATTGGTAATCTTCCATCCACTGTGTTTGAAGCCAGGTCTATGAAATCAAGGCGTTTGGAAGGGCTCTGAGCTGAAACTTCAAGCATAGAGCTGTGCAAGATTTATAGCATGGGAGATGGATCTTTAATATATTTTGACTATGATAGTTATGTCCTCATAAATTTGATCAATTTGCTTGAAAAGCTTGTTCTTTAATCGAGACGTTCATTACATCTTTCATGGTAAGAAACTGTTAGAATAGAATCACATTATTTGATGGAAAGCTAGAACGCATTCAGCTCATTGGTAGTTTTTTTATAATTGAAGGGGGAAAGTTGCTGAAATTGTTGAATATTTGGAAGTAGCCAAGGATTTGCCAAGTATTAACAAATTGTCAAACTTGACACATTTTAAAATATGTTTTGACATTTATGGCATCTAGGGGGCACTTTCCAACCCTTGCCCCCCTGAATTACAGCCTCTGACTCAGCTATCAGTAGAGACATAACTTGAGTCACCAACACAGAATGCCAGCAATCTAGCTTAAAAGTAAGTAGCTCGAAGCTAGCAAAATTTCGTGATCATTTCAATTAATTTGACCTATCATTTGTTACTTATTTATTTATTTGTTACTTATTTTATTAGTTAGTTAGTTCAATTGTTATTTTATAGCTGATGCCAGAGATTAACTTGTTGCATTATTGCCATAGATTATACACGGAAATAAAGACAACATTGGAGAGCTTTTCAGGCAGCAAACCATTGTTATTAGTCCTCGATGATGTCAGCCTGTTGTTGAACTGCGGAGTTAACAAAAATTCACTGACTAACTTCATGCATTACTGCTATGCACTGACAAAAACAACAGAAAAGGTAATCGGATATCCTGATATTACCAGGTCAAAACACCCTTTGATTTGCGCAACTTGAAGGCACATACCAGGTTCCGCTTTGAATAGGTATTAGAATGATTTCAGAATCATTGTCTGGTATGCGTGTGATGCCACTCATGCTCTTTTGAGCAATTTCACGTGTGGATAAATGCCTTTAAATCTCAATAAATATCCTTAATAGGATTATGTTTATAAGTGCTTTCGAGGACAAAATTAAAGGAGTCTCTTATGGTTATATTAGCTTTCATTTCAGCGTATAGTTTTCTGTAACAGACGGTTGAGAATAAGTCTGCATGTTGTTTTGAAACTACTTTTTGTTTGGAAGTATGTGGAAACGAGAAAGTCTGGATGCGAGACTTCGTATAAAAGTCAAGATATGATGCATTTGTAAGTGTGAAACGTGCTTAGTAACTTTATCTTTGCCAGTTTCATAGTAATATGACATTTTGAATGAGAGTGAGATTGAATCGTATGTTTGATCAAAACTCACATTACAGCTCTCGTAGGATAAGAAAACATATTTTTTGTTGTTTTATTGTAAGAGGTCAACCTCCATATTTCACCACAGTGGATGGAAAGTAGCATCTCATCCATTTTTATTGTATTGAAACAGTGCTCCTTCTTAGGGGTAATACAAATTTTATATCCGGAAGCGTCACCATTTGGAATCCCACAAGCATCCCTTCTCATCCCATTCCTTTTGCTAGGACATGTCAGGTATGTTATCGGCTTTGTTTTCATCAATCCCACAGAAGTTATGTCTTCTATCATTGGTTCATTGCGATACTGACGTCGATGACGAGGATGCTGTTTGCCTTCGCGATAGCCTAGCTTACCGCATGACGATTCACATTCTTGTCAAGGGACTAGAGACCGGATACTCAAGAGATGTACACGGGCGGGTATGTTTCAGTTGCCGTGTAGCTATAGTAACCATTTATGATGATTATAGTATACAGAATTATACTACCGTCTATATTTGAGGGGCTGATTTTTCTAACGTTTATATTCCGTATTTCCTCTAAAAAGTGCCCACCCTCGAAAAAGCTCCCCCATCCCTGGGCCTAATGATCAGTAATTCAGCAACAGAGGAATGATGATTGTGATCAGGAAAAATTTATTCGTTAATAAACCCAACCAACCATGTGAAAATCCAGTTGATAAATTAAAATCAACATAAGAAATTTTCCATGAAAAAGATATCTAGCTATTTTTTGACAACGACGATGATGTAGATGACGGGAATTTGTTTTTAATTAATTTATTTATAGCAATATTCCTTCAGCATACTTACAAATATGAGCCTAAATACATACAATTAACCAAAATTAAAATAAAAAAGAAGTAAAACGGCTGCTCTTAAAGGGAATCGTTCTTTTGAGGGAGCATAAATTAGTTTTCATTGCTCATCAAATGTCTTCTTAGCTGGCTTTTAAACAGACTTGGCGATGACAGTTCTCTTATATTATTTGGAATATCATTCCAGGCCCTAATGCCAGCATATTGAAATCCTTTCTTGGAGAATTCAAATTTCACTTTTGGAATATGCAGATCTTTATCATTTCTAGTATTGTAATTTAATAGAGATGATCTAAATTGGAAGGTATTGGAATGATAATGGTGATGATGGTAAAGAAATGAACATTCAGATGGGGCATGAAAATATTTATGATCACTATGATGGGTTACGAAACCAAAATGGTAATAAATGTTTGGGTCGTCAATTTTTATTACTGCTTAGAAATTTTTGAGAATGGAGAAAGCAATAAATATTTGCCACAGTCTCAAAAATTGCATTCGTAACATTTCAGGTCAAACTTGCTTTTCAAATAATGAGTCATTTTTCAGCTTTGATTTGTAACATTTCTTCTTCTCAAAAAGCCTTTCCTTACTAGCTCTTGCACCCTTAGCTGCTGTTTGCTCAGCATGCATGGTTAGCGTGGTAACAAATTCATGCGCTTTTTCTATAGCATCTTCTTCAAATAATCCTTCTTTGATTGTAATTATTCCTTCCACCCCGGTCCCTGGTATTAATAGTGACCATTCCCTTACAAGAGAATAGTCTGTTGATGCTACAGACCTTAACCAGAGCAGGCAAAAGCGGCAACATTGTTAGACAAACTTAAAAGCTTTTATCGTCCGACACTCGTCAGAGTATGAAACGTCGGATAGTGACTGAAATATATGTCCAGATGCGGTTACATGTGATAGGATGCATCTAACTGTGCCCAAGAGTGGCCAATTAGGATCTATTACCATTGTTTACTTGAAGAGTCCCAATGAGAAAACAAACTCTTTTTGTCTACACCAGACGTTTTATACTCTGGTGAGTGTCGGACGAAAAAAGCTTTTAGTATGTAAAAAGAATATTGCCGCTTTTTCGTGCTGTGGTCAAGTTCTGTAGTACCAACAGACTATTTAGTTTAAGAATTGTCGTATGGACTTTGATGTAAACAGACCCTAATTGATGAAAAGATTTTCCTTGCATGGAATACTTTCCATTAGTATTTCAATTACTATGTACTCTTTATTTAGAATTTGTATTGATGAATACGAGATAATTATATATAATTAAATTTTGGCTTTTACGTCTATATGTGTTGCTTTTTCTTCAGACTTCTTTATTACTTGAATTTTTTCATTTGTATGTACCGTAAAAGCTCTGTTAACCCCCTTTTAACCCCTGTAGTAATCCCCTTTTATTGTAGGACTCCTCTTCAAAATCCCTTTTAATAGACAAATAAGCCTATCCAGGACTCCATAGAGTTTTTACTGTACTTCATCACGAAAAAGCGGCAACATTATTTTGACATACTGAAAGCTTTTTTCGTCCGATATTCATCAGAGTATGAAAATGTCGGATAATGACCTAAAGGTTAACCGAAATATATATCCAGATGCGGTTTATGTGTTAGGATGCGTCTAATTGGCCCCAAGTGTGACCAATTAGGACCTATTAACATAGTTTACTTATAGAGTCCCAATGAGAAAACGAACTCTTTTTTTGCCTACACAAGACTGGGTTTTGAGTCTTGATGTACACAGATTCCAAAACACTTAAATGAAAGACAATCGTGCTTGCCCAATGATCCGAAAATTATCGTCTGTATATGTTTTGGCGCATTCTGGATTTGTAATTAGGTGTTGTCCTATGGCCAACTCACAATTAATTTTAGACTTGTTGTTTCTATATATTCGAGGTGGCTGTTCTCTTATAACTCATGTACTAAGGTAGTATATTTTTTAGTTCTAAATTTTATATATATATACTTTTTAACTAAGCTCTTGGAATAAATTTTTTGCAGCAGCAGCAATACAAAAAACACCCCCCTGAAAAACCCCTCCCTCGAAAAAGCGCCCACCCTATAGCATCAAAAATTTTTAAACCGACCGGGCAATTTTTAGAGGAAATATGGTAATTTTAACTGAGATTGAAAGAAACTGGTTTGAGTCGCGGAATTCTGGCATAGAATCTACAGTAGTCATGTTCCGAAAAATAATGCCTGTAGATGGTAACCCAGGATAAGATATTCTGTTTATGTAGGCAAGTGTGTTTTTCTCTAAGAAAATCATGTTCTGAGGTCTACAAATGCGTCTTTAGCACTTTTTCCAGCGAACTTATTGTGGCCAGATCTATTTTAATGTCAAAGGTGTAGAGAACAGGTGAAACCAAATGCCTATTTCTCGTTTAACCCACGCCTTTTCGGCGGACAGCCTCTAGTTAAGTTTCTATGTTCTACATATCTGAATTATCTTTCAAAACATGAAAATTTTACTCTTCATTAGGTCATGAAATCATGGGTGAAAAATTATTTTGTTTTAATAATTAATGGTAACTGTTTTTGATTAAGTCATCACGACCAATATTCAAGCTGGTGATAAAAAAAACCTGATATGATTTGAATCTCGATTCTATGTTGTTATCTACAACCTCAAGAATTTTCTGAAACAACCTGCTTGTTGTAGTTAGTTTATTTTCGTCGACCCAAAACTGTTTAGATTTTGCCAACCACAATCTCTGTATATTTCTAATACTGAAGACAACTCTTCTAAAATATCAGGATACAGTTTTACTACATGCTTTGAGCGTACTTATTTCGTTCTTTCTTGCTATCAAATTTTATTTAATTCTACCTTTTTTCAATATTGCAGACTCATTGGGAATGGGATTTGGGACAGCCTGAATAAGGTTTCTTTTTAGGAAGACTGCAACCTTTTGCCAGTTCTTGCTAAAGATCTGCTCTTTTTCACCCACAAGTTCATTAACTTATCGAGGCGCCTCGTGGAGTTGCTTGACAAATTTTGCCTATCATCTCGCTTACACTGTTTTTAACTAGGCAAGATGTTTGCCAAAATGAACTTTTCCATCGTGTTTTGCTCGCAATCTGAGTACAACACAGGATGTTTCTCATTTTCCTTGATGTCTTTCTTTTTCATTTATTGTATAACTTTTCTCTCCATTATTTATTGTTTGTCTTATTTAAGATTGAAGTAACAAGAGTGAAAAAAGACGAACCTCATATTTATAGACCTGGGAAAATCATGCAATACAAAGTTAATGACAGAGGAGTTGATTTTTTTCCACTTGGGACATCGGTAGCGGTATTATAAGGAAACAGAACTATAAGGAGGTAATTTATAATTGCATGTAGTAGTGGAAATATGCAATACTTGTATAGCTAGCTGAAATTATTAGATGGCTTCTTGACTGTCAATCAATCATCTGGGAGTCCTGTGTATAAACAAATGCCCCTTTGATGTGTTTTTCGTTCAGCAATATAATTTAGGAAACAATCAGAGATTTTTTCTGTGGTTGTATATTGATTCTGCTCTTACTTGTAGAGACTTGCCTATTTTTAATTAGTTTCTTTAACGTTTCTGGCCATGAGTAAATCATTCTTAATTTGAAGGACATTTTGTTGTTGCTTTAAACCCGTATTAAACTTTGTGTGCAGAACCTAGTAGATAAGCTAGAAGGAGTGGTAGTCTTCTGGTGCTTGCTTGAAGGAGGGGGGTGATTACAGTAAGCCCCCATTTTGAATGATCGTGAATCGCAATGAATGTTAAAGAGTTTCTTTAGCTTGTATATCTACACACCAGTTATCTAGCAGAAGGTCTTTCAAACGAACCTTGACCGTGATTTACTTAGAACCGAGAGAAACAGTCATTGCTTTTGAAAGTTTGAGGTTTATTGTTCTTTGGAGAGGATTGTGCTCTTTATCATTAATTGACGTCATTTGTGACATTGTCTGACTTTTGATTGTTAGAAATCAAAACAATGGGCCCGTGGTATCACCTGATTTTTCAATAGACTAGGCCTAATCAGACACTGAAAGTGACCGTGGGAATAGATCTGAGATATTTAGTACATCAACGAATTGAGTCGATTGGTTCCATAGGAACACCCAAAGCAGAATGCAGCACCCAATGTTCATTTCAAGGGGCAATACCAAATACCCTTGGTTCAAACCCAGCAAAAGGATACATGTTTTTGAGACTACACATTATCCAAATGTAGAAGTAATAGAGATCTGTTTTATCCTTAGGATACCATAGTGAATGTTGATGCTAACAGCACATACTTTGTGCAGAAATTTTGGCGTTCACCAAATAGTTTATGCTTGTGTCAAAAAGTCCGTATGTGTACCAGCAAATTCACGAGTCTCCAGAAAATCATTGGCGTGCCAAAACTCTGTGAACCACGTCTCTTGCTTGTGAGGCAAGTAAATTTTATGTGTGCCAATGAATAAAATGTGCACCAAGTTCATTTACTTGTAACAAAGAGTTTGTGTGCACCAGATAAAAATTATTATCATTGATAGTCCCTTGGTTATAAAATAAGGTGTGCACATTTATAATGAACTGCCAGCTTCTTTTGATATATGATGGTTTACCTTTCAGTTCTGTTGAAACTTCAGTTCTCTCGCTGTTCAGATTTTGCAGACTGTTTTCAATTTACTGAGGCGAATTTTTACAATGTCAAATTCTATTTTGATCCTCAATCCAACAAACCCAACAAACCCAACTCTATCTAAAGCTATTGATACTAAATCTAATACGATCCTATTAGCTATCTTTTTTTACAATCTCACTAATGTTATTTTTACAAACATCTCACAACTAAAGCATATCTACATTTTCATAGCTACAATGTTCTTGAAACCCGAGCAAAAGACTTAAATACTTTGTATTTCTATGTTGTCTACAGATCTAGTACAAATATTAAACTTTTAAGTATAAATCCCAACACAAATGAGTCAAGTAACGGGGTAGAAACCAGTTCATGACAGAAGTTGATGACCACATGAGCCATCAGTGAGAAGCACCCTTGTTCAAAGTCTTTGGAAGATTGTTCTCCAGCTTCTCCCCAGATAAATATATCTACATCTTAATTACTTTTCATAAACAAATGAGTTTTTATGAACATTATTTGGGACAGGAAAGTGTTCCAATTTTAGACTTGTGTAAAAAATGCACCCATATTACCTCTATTAACTGTTGTTTATTTACATAAAGCTCTCCAGTTATGGTGCATGTTATTTCCGATAAATTTAGGGGTGGAGAATTTGAAATGATGTCTTCTTTTGTCAATTCAGATGAGTTATCAATATAATTTTATAATTCATCAAAAATGATGAATATATCTCGATACTGTAATGTTCTCTATTACTTAGAGCATTAAATCTTAAATCGTAGAGCTTTATTGCCACTCACACAAGCGTAGAGCATTAAATCTTAAATCGTAAACCTTTATTGCCAATCGCATAAGCGGCTTTCAGACTTTGCCTTCTTCTTTTAAAAAATAGCTATTCTATTTCAGTCTAACGCTGCTTATTTACAAACTATTCTCCGTCGATACTAGAAGAATGTTCCATTCGTCTCAGTTCTTTTGCCAACCGCTCTTTGATATTCACTCTCTGTACCTTATTATTGACAAATCTTCCTAACTCTACGAGATGGCCTATTTCTTCTACATCGGCGGACATTTTCATGTAATTATTTTTAGTCCTTGAGATCTTCTGTTCAAGACTCATCTTGATTTCATTCATTTCAGTTTTAACTATGTCTTGTGATTTTTCAATTCTCGACAAAGACTTCTCTGTTGCATGAAGACGAGTTGCATTGTCTCGCCTCGTGAGTAATTCTTCGCGCAGTTTTGTATCCCCGCATCTTTTCGTATCGTTCTTGTATCCTTGACTATCTCTTAGCCCGTCTATTTTACCAACCGTGTTTTTGTATCCTTCACTGCCAGTAATATACTTCATGTTCTTCGGCCTAAGGCCAGTTCGCTCATTTATTCTATCTCTCATATTTTTAAGTCGATTTTCGATTTCCTTGTCTGTAATTTTTTCCTTGTTTCTATTTTTGTCTCCACATCCGTCTAAAATCATCTGAAGTTTGAACTTTTGAATTTCTATCGTATTCTGCCCAAAATTATCACAAATTTCAGTGCATTCCATACGATCAGTGAAATATGAGTACTTCCTTAATCTGGAACAATGACTTTACCTTGAGATCTGTCTATTTACTATCGTCTGTCTTCATTTGATGTGGGAGAATGGCGTTTCGCAAATACACTTGACGTACAGTTTACTCTTTGTGTTATATTGGCATTTGCAGGTATTGTACTGTTATCCTCTAATCTTTATCCACATTCATATTCATTGTACTAAACCTTTATTGATGGTAATTACAAGACGATACATCAAATGCTATGTTGGTAGATTTACTTGGTGGAATTTGTTGTTTTGCTATGAAGTCTTCAGCAGATGTACACAGAGCTTGCTATCCGGTGCTTCATAAACATCTGCCGAACAAAATTGTCTTTCCTTTTCCTCAGGTCACTCTGAGCATCTACTATCTAGGACGTGTTGAACTTTGGTTTAAGGTATATCGCACCCGTAATTTTCTCGATGCTACACACTGCACGTATCCACGCAATCTTTATCTCTATATTGAATAACGCTTCTCGTGTATTGTTAAGCGCCTTTGTTTACGATAATCAAGTTGAAACCCTTTCTCTAAACCATGATGTCTTGTATTCTACTGTTACCATGGTAGTTGCCGGTGCCCTATACAGCTATCAACTAACCATAAATGTAGCCTTCAAAACTCACTCTGTTGTATCGATCAGAAAAGCATGGATTCAAAGAATTCCTTTACATGGAAGGAAATATGTTTTGGCTGCAAGACACATGATGTTTGACAACTGTCTCCCTCTATTTTGGGAAATATTTACAAGGAATTTGATAAGTTTTAATATCGTAGTAGAGTTGTATAGTTCAATCAATATAGTAAAATTTCGTAAAGTATAATCGTAGATAACTCAACACAACAGTGGGAGAAACGTCTTGTTGACATAAATGAATTGCTTTACGCTTAAAGTAGAAGAAGGATCTTGGAATCACTTTGGTAGCTCCGTTTGTTCATTAAAAACTCTGTATCGTATTTACTCTTGAATTCTGGAATAGACCGAGCTACGATATTGCTTCTATGGAATATTTAACAAATTTTATGAAGGATATATCGTTAGACTTGATATTGATAGATATAAAAAGCAAAAATAGATATTTAGAAGGGAGCCATTTTTCCCAAGCTGCTTAGTTCAGTCATAGAAGTACTGATTTGATGCTTCCGACTTAAATTACTGCTTTGGAAACCAAATCAAAGCCTCCAATAGCTAGCTTTAATCATTTGGTCATTACGATTTGATCTTATACTTATAAGCTTTTCAAAGACGTGCAATCTTTCACTCACAATTTCTTAAAGCGACCAGCATGCACTTCAAGTTGACCTTGTGATCTAGATAGCAGTTGGTGCTGCAGGAAAATGCATTGAAGTACACGAATCACAAGTTCATGCACTTCTTCACATCCATTGGTGCTGAAGTCTAGATCACGGCGTATATTTGAGGTTGCGCCAACAATTAGTGGGTTAACTGAGCAGACCTTTGAAAACTTATGTAGTGCTAACTTACTAGCAATGATTCATGGATGGACTCAATCGACGAGGAACATGACGTCCATTGAAACGGTGCAAAACAGCGGTCAATTGCTACCAGAATCTTTGAAAGCATTGAATGTTAGGAAAATACGTCCTTCAATTGTCGATGTATTTGTGAATGCTCTTTTGTGACTTATAACTTTACTTGCGCGTGCATGCAGTCAGAATTCAGAAGCAAATGACCGACTAATTTCACTGTGTTTAATTAAAATATCTTTGTAGAATAGTTAGTTTTGACGAATTAAGTGTTTGATAAACCTAGCCTATAGATGAGGACAGCCCCAAAAAGAGTGTATCAAGTTTTTGCTTAAATACAAATCCAGTAAAAGCTTTTGCATAATGTAACCGTACAAAAAGAGTCAATTATTGCCTGCTGATCATCTCAAGCCAACAATCCTTTTTATGAAGCTGGCTTTGTTTTGATTAGCAGAGGTTTAAAAACACTTGAAACCTGCTGTTATTCGAGGGCGAGCTGCTGCATCGCAGATGCTGCTGTGATGGAGCACCTTTGCTGATCTGTGGCGTTAATTGGTAATTAGGGAATTGAGCACACATGGTTCCCGTGGGAGTCTATTGTGGTTTTCTCATCTTGTGGATTGTAAATTAAATGAGAACAACCTGTTTAAACGATCCAACATTTCACCCAACATTTACCCATCATTGGTGTTGGGTGAAATGTTGGATCGTTTGAACACCATGTTGGGTCACCCAACAGTTGACTTTTCCAATGTTGGTTGAAGTGTGATTCTAGTAAAAAATGTTGGATGACGGTAGCCAACAATCCCATTGTTTTCAAATGATGGATGAAAGGGTCGTTTGAACACCTCAGTCTACATTGCTGGCATTGCGCATGCGTTCTCCATTAAAAAAATCGCGCGCTATTTGCATTCAAAGATATCCAGGCAAAGCTTTTGGAGAAACTATAGGATTACCTCCACTTATCTGATGTGGTATTATATCTTTCTCAATAAGTTTTAGAATTACAAGGAAGTCTTCGTACGCCATCCGCATCATTTCTTTGCAACTAGCAGTATCTTCAACCAATAACTCTCGAATACTGTTGGTATAAAATCCTTTTTCCTCACGTCTTCTAATCCAATTTCTCGTTTCTCTTCTTTTTCTTTTTCTTCCTGCCATCTCATCTTCATCTTTGGCTTCATCTTCAGTATGTAAGTACACAAGCAACGCTGCTATTGCTTTTCTCTTTAGATTTGATGATATTTTTCTTTATGTACAAGAAAATGTAGGCCAATTTTTGATCGTGGTTCCCAATCTCAAACGCACAGCTCCTTTACAGCATATTCAAATCATAACCTCCATAGACATGTTGGATTAAGTGTTGGGTCATATGAACACCTCTCCCAACATTTGTAACGTTTACACTATGTTTAAGGTGCGTTTACACTATGTTTCAATTGCGTTTGCACTATGTTTAAAGCAACTAACCCGGGGCGAGCCCACCTCTGTTGCAGGGTCAGTTTAAAGTGGGTCGAACCAGGGTTAGTTGCGTTTACACTACCAAAAATCTAACCCAGATTAAACTAACTCGGGTTCGCCCCTGGTTAGTCTGTGTAGTGTAAACTGGGCTTTATTTATGACGGAGAAAAAGGAGAGGGGTCTAAAATTTTTTTGTGGCTTAAGAAACATGCATAATATTTATTGCAATTCACGTGTGGATTTCATGTTCATATCAGTTGTATTTGGGGTCGTATTAATTTGAAGTAACTCTTTCTACAGCTTGTTGCAACCAATCAATGCGAGATCTGTTATTTACCCAGTTTAACCATTGAATCTCTGACAATTACCGGGCAATTGATCAAACTCCTGGCTGCTTGCTTTTCCCCAATAACCTCTGAATAAATATGTGGTGTAAATCGATAGCTAGGGCGCTCTTTTGATAGCTAGGGGGGACTCTTTTCTCGTATGTATTTTTATAAGGAACTTTGAAGTTAATCCACACAGTTATATAAGCTAATTATAATGACGTCTAGTAAGTAACGTATTTCAATACCCTATATCCTGTGAAGTACCAATTTTTCGACAGCTTTTAAAATCCAAAATAGCCTTTTACAACAGGATAATGATTCTTCTATGCTCTTATTTCCAAAAAATCTAGAGATTTGGGGAGATGCGCCTCTGGCAAGTTACAGATAGGGTGATGCGCCTCCGCGGCCCCCTCTTCTACACCACTGTATGAAAGGTAGCACGATAGTTTCAATTTGGTGCAAAGATGAGGTATGTGCTTTCCAGACTCTTTGAGATGCGCTTTCTCGAACGAGCACTCCTCAGAGTGTCAATCGTATACGCCAGATATTTTTTTGAAACTTCATATTATATTCATATTTCTACATACAAATGTAAGCCTCATTATGTTCAGGTAGCTTACAAATGGCTACTTGTGGTTTAAAAAGCACAAAAAAGAAGCCGATAATTGTAACAAAAGCTAGGCTGCTAATAAGTCTGGATTTGCTCATTCGTGTCCTCTTCGATAAGAGACCTGATCGTGATGGTGGATATCTTCCTTTGAATATAGGTCAGATGTCGGTCTTCTATAGAACGCTCTTTGAGCAAAGTATTAAAATCAACAGAATGAGGAGGAAATACCCCTAGCATACTTTAAAAAAGGGTAATGAATTTTAAATTTGACGTTATTGTAATGATGCTGTAGTGTCCTGGTCAGGTCATGATATTTCCTGTCTTTACGAGCTATGTTACTAGTGAGATCAGCTTCATTACCAATAGTAACCTCCAGAATATACAAACATTTTTATGGACTTCTAAGAGCAGGTCTGGCCTTAAACAATCTCCAGTAATCACTGAGGGACTCACAAATTCTGGGAGATAAACGAACAATCATGCTGCCTTAATGGTCTGAAGGGTTGAGGCAATAAGCTGAAGTTATAAGATTAAAGTTTATAAGAATATTGCGGCTCAAAATTGCTGATATGTAAGAATAATTTAAGAATAATGCAAAGCTCAATTTTCATCAATACATAAGAAATTTTTGCGTCCTAGTTTTACTACTACTGTAACGGAGTGGTTGTATGTTATATAGTATATTTAGTGTCGAATTGCGTGTTCCTTTAGCTGTCATGTTTTCTGTGCTAATCTTGCGTTCATATGGAGTGCTGTTGTATAAACACCCTTTCCGGGCAATGTTTTGTATCTGTTAAATGTATGCCACATGTCATGTACTATGTGATTTTTATTAAGTACTCTGTGTTTAATGATCTAAGTTAGTCTTCTTCGGTTTGCAATACAAGATATACCATCAAAGAGTCGTTTATATTGTCAGTCTACATTAGGCTTAGGCCATAGGCCTAGTCATAAGGTTAGCCTCCAGGCACAGAAGTGTAACCATCACCCAGGTACCGCTTAACGCTACACTGCTTTCAGTTATACTTTTGCATTACCGATACAAAATATGAAATTTTGTTTGGTTCTATTATGAAGAAAAGCATCAAAAAAGATTGGAACATATTCCTTAAATTTTTAGGCGAAGTTAAACATATGCTAAATAGCTCTAATTTAAGAATGATTCTAGGCTCAGAATCAGAAAAATTTAAGAACATCGAAGCTCCTGATTGGTACTCTCAAGTGCCAAATAAACGGGAGGTCCTAATGGATAGGGGGGTCGGAAAAATTCCGAAATTTAATAAACGGGGGGTTAGGGTTCGAGAAAGGGTTTAGATGATTATATAAAGACGGTAAGAACAAGAAGGGGTTGTCATAGAGCATGAAACTTAAATATATACAGCAGCAAGCTATTTTGCCGTGAAAATCGGGCGTAAATAATACTAACAAAGAAAGGAAATGAAATGAGGGGTTTGTAAAAAAATGTTACATTTCCTTAAAATTAATAAACGGGAGGTCTTAATAAGGTCCGGGGGGCTGGAAAAAAATCGAAAAATTAATAAGCGGGGGGACATTTTTTGGCACCTGAGAGTATACGTCTTCAAAGCCAGTAGTTGTCCAGTGCACAGTAACACCCCCATCTGTAACACAGTTGCACCCACAGGTGGCAATAGAGAAGAAATCTTGAGGGGCTAGAACTGCCAAGGTGCCGGCAGTGAGCGAAGCGAGGAACGTTTAGCAGACGACGCACTTCAAATTGGCTGTAAAAAGGAGAACAGGTCGTGAAAAGTGCGGACAGTATGTAGAAATCTTCAATAACTGGCCGGCGGGGGAGATTGGTAAATATCTGGGGGGCTCCAGCCCTTTCAAGCATCTCTGCTAGCGCCATCCCAGCTAGCGCCATCCCAGCTAGCGCCATCCCTGAGTTACACACCTATCTGTATTACAATAGCATTCCATCTGTATCATAGTAACACCCCATTTATGTTCATTAATGTTCTTAATTCTGTTATGAAGTATTATAGGGTACAAAAGCCATTGTGAAACCCGCCGCCATTTTGACGTCATAACAGGGGAACGAGAATGGCTGGTCGTGCAATATGGCGGGAAAGCTGCAGATGTAAAGAACCCATGCTTTCAAGCAATATTGGATAATATGGTATGAAATAATCGTATTTTATTCTCGTATGAAGGGAAATTGCTAGGAGCTCGCTAGGAAGACTATGGGTATAAATTCACTTGAATGACAGAAATTGGCTGCATGAATGCCCATGGTCATTGGAAGTGTGAAGTTAATAGCCATTATCAAATATCGTGGGCTTACATTTTGAATTTTCTTTCCACGTATCTGCCTTTTGTGGTGAATTGTGTACGATGGAAATAGCTGCCTGCAAGTTGCACACTTGACGCGCTATCCTCTTCTTGCATATTGTTTTTGTTAGGACAAGAAATTTTAGTGCTCGAGACATTCAGAGGTAACATTAGGAAACTCTCAACTCAAGTTTGTTTTGACTGTTATGTTCTAATTTTTATCATAGTGCGAAGTCATGAGGCCACTCTATTTAATTAGCAAGCTGTTTATGGGTATGCAGGTATTTTTTGGAGTGTGACAAGAGTTCTTTCTTTCACAGGATATAAGATCATATTTCAGTCCAGGTGCAAAATCTAAACTGTCAAGCAGCAGTGACGAAAAGAATAAAGGAGTGAAAACTAGCAAGTCAGCTGTTGTGAAGGTAGAAGTGCTTCACCTTTTTACTGCTTATCCTAATTTATTGCCGTCATTGCTGCTGGTCAAGCTGCACTGGGTACGACTGGAGTTTCGTACCGCCTCCATGTCTGCCATGTTGGCAATTACTAAACATTGAGTGTGTGAGTATGATCGCACCATGTTTGGTCAATTTCATAATGGCAGACATGGAGGCGGTATAAAACTTCATTAACCTGACTGTGCAGCATTTATTATAAATCTTCTTCTTGTTTTCCTACTGGATGTACACCCCCTTCAAATTTTGCAATGATCTACTTATGTGAAGAATGGACATAGTGTCAATGTAGAAAAGAAGTTTTTTTAATGTAGTGAGCAACTAATAAGCACAACAAGGGTAAAGCAGTTCCAAAAATTGTCTCTGTATAATAGTAGTTCAGCTTCATGCATTACACAATTTTTTATGTAAGGAGCCACTTTATAAGGAACCTATATGTAGATGGCCAAAACATTTAAAGAGCTTATCCTGCTAAAGAATAAATCAATAAGGAAGAACTTTTCAATTTGAAGAATTTTATAACTGTAAGGAATCAAGAATTGGGAAGCTGGTTCCCAGACTGGAAGCTTTGCTACGCACTGGCCTGTGTGCTTTCAAATATTGAATGTACACAATCAATGCAGTGGTTTTCTGGCCACGCATTTTAAGGGGCAAAAAGTCTAACACTGTAGATTATTTGCAAAACATTCAAAATCTGATCTGTGCAAGAAATTCTGGGATTTTATCTCAGACATACACTATGAATTCTTAAAAGCTTAAATTGTAACCAAAACTAGTGTGGATACATTTATAAAGCTTCTTTCCTACCTTATTTAGGCAGAATTAAATGTGCAGTGAAAATTAGGTAACTAGAATAAGGAACTTTTGAAATTAGGCCTTGGGCTAGGTTCCTTATAAAAAAGATGTGTATTGTGCAAGGAGATTATCTTCTTGGGAGCAAGTTTGTGATTGAGAGAAACAGTAGCCTGTTACTCATTGATTCAGATCTAAGAGTAGCAACCTGCAATTTGTTGAAAAGTCCCTATGTCCCTTTGGCACCCATAGAAATTGTCTCAAGAGAGCACATGCCCCATATCCCATGGGTACCCTGTCTTGCCTTAATTTAAGTCAATTCTTGAGCCTTTTAATATCTCTCTCTCTCACTTGGAAACATGTGCTGTTTGTTATTGCTGGTACTCTTGGTTGTTTGTGGAAAGTTATTTTAGATCAGGTGAGTTTGAGCTATGAGGATACTAGAAAATGCAAAAGTTGTTATGTGTCTCAGTTATTCCTTTAAAATAATGTTGAACTATATTAGTTGTATTTATCTTAAATCTTTTGGAGCTGCAGGGGAAAATTGATTTATGTCACATTTGAAAGAGTTGGAGAAAAAGTGGAAATGAAGTTGAAAATGGGATATTGAAGTGTCCATCAGGTGACTGGGAATTAATTGATTCACTATGCAGGCCATGGACTTTGATCATTCTGCACAAAATTGCATTTATTTCCAGACCATTCTTCCCCTGTGCTCTTCATTATTATTATCATTTAATATTTTGCCCTAATAGAAGGATGAATCAACAAGGAAGCAGAAGAAGAAGGGAAAGAAAAGAACATTTGATTCTGGTGTGTTCTTAGCTAAAGTGAATCCATTTTTATATTTTTTATGGCATTGTATTGGTGCTTGTATGTCATTTTTCTAAAGGAGTAGTATATGAACCAGCCAGCAAAGGAGATGGACTTAAACTTAATTTAGTTGGAGAGAATGAAGCAGACCAGGGTATAATATACAACTTTTGTCATTGTGATCTTGGCTAGAGCCTAGTATTTTAACCTTGTCAGGCTTATTTTTGATAATCAAATAAAGATGCATATTTGGTTGAAGTGTTGTAATCATTTAGTTAAAGCAATTTTTCTCTGCATATAGATTCTGAAGAGGAGCCTTTGCCAAAAAAATTAAGGTACTAGCAAATTCTTGTGTCCTTTTAGAAGCTGAAAGCTTTTAGATCAAGTGATTCCTTCTTGTTTGGTTTTCACATTATATTTTAGAAGTTCTCCAGGCTGATTTCACTTTATTTCTTGTCTTTTAGGAAAGGAAATACAAGCAAAAAGACCATTATTGAAGAATCAGGCATGCTTGCTTATGAACTGCATTGATCAAATCACCTCTTCATGCTTTCTTCTATTTTACTGAATTGATCAGGTCTATCCCATTAGCAAAAACTTTACAAAGGATGATTGCCATATGGTGGCAACAGGAATGACTCCCTCCTTGCTTTCAGTCAAAGGAGGCAGTGCTCTACCCTCTTTGACTGAAAGCAAGGGGCAGGATATGTCCTTTTGAGTGACGGAGTTGATCATCATCAAGATAGATTCTTTGATGAATACCTGGCCAACCATTAATTTATTTTGTTGGGCTGTCTGCTTGTCTCAGTGTTGGTGAGTTATAGCTATATAGATATGAATTTGATCCCTAAAACCAATGATTCTTCAGTTAACTTTATCCAATTGTTGTTGATAAAGATGCAGTTTCAGTAGTTACTTTTCATCTTATTGATGAAACCTTGCACTTTGCAGATGATGATGATTTAGTGATTACAAAAGAAAAAAAAGTAAAGCCTGCTGTAAAGGAGAACTCAAAGAAAGTGTAAGGTGTTATCCTTTTAAATTGTATGGTAAAGAGGCATGATGGGGTAGTGAGGCTTATTCAGATTGATATATGAAATCCATAGAAGTTTCAGCAGTTGAAATATGTACATAATTTTTGTATGATAAAGTTTATTAGACATTGAGGCTCAAATGGCCAAAGTCTTAAGAAAATCACAAGGCTCAATTTCCAAAGTTAGGTGTTTTTGTTGGACAGAAATTTATGTTGTGTCATTCATGCATTCAGAATGTTAAAGAAAGAATTCAAATTTGAGTATGCAAGATTAACAAAGAAAGGGTAACCCATTTTAGGAAATTTATTTCAGACAAAGTTAGAAAAATGTTACGAAAATGTCAGGCTCAAGTTTGGAAAAAGTTAAGAAAATTAAGGCTTGGAAAAATGATGGTTTTTGTATGAAAAGAAAGTGATTTGATAACACAGGCTGGGGAGGAAATTATCCTAAATTCATAAAATAATTTTGTTAGGTGAGGATTTTTTGCTTTGAAAGTTGTGTGGCAAGAGATCCATAAAGAGAGCTGGGCTGCCACAATAAACATCTAGGTGATTTTCACAAAGCCATCAGTGTTTTAAATTTTTAAAGCAACTTAAGAGTTAGTGCATGAAAAACATATCTGAGTGATTAAAATTGATCAATATAGCTTTATGCTTTGATGTTTATGAAGTATTTGAGAAGCATTTGTGTCCTGGTAATGATTTGCAAAGAGATTTGCTTTGAATGTACTTCTTTTCTTTCCTGCATCTTCCTCTTTTCAATCACCAAAGATTATCTTGCAGGAAAGGTGCTGGAAACAAAAAAGTGAAAGAAGAGCCAAAACAATCATTGAAACCCACAACAGCAATTGATTTCTTTGGTTCAACACCGGTAAAACAGACTGGAAAAGTTTCAACCTTGGCAAAAACAAAGGTAGGCATTGGTTTAGGGCTAATTTTGCCTAGATAGATAATGAGATTTTGGGAGAGTGCAGCTTGGTTTAATTGTGCATGAATGGATAAGCTTTTTGTTTTACAGCTTGCTTTTGATTTTCTTAAATATACACTGTGTATGATATACACATCTGTTATAAGAAAACGATTTATAAGAAAACGAGTCTCAACTTGCCAAAATCTTAAGAAAATCACAATGCTCAATTTCCAAAATGAATTGTTTTGCTGGCTAAAAATTGATATTGCATCATTATTACATTCAAAATGTTAAAGTTGGAAGTCAAATTCTTGTATCAAGATCAGCAAAGAAAAGGTAACCCATTTTAGCCAGTTTACTTCAGCAAAAGTTAAGAAAATTTTGAGAAAATCTCAGGATCAATTTCGGAAAAAGTTAAGAAAATGGAGGCCCAGACAAAATGGTTTTTGTTTATAATAAGAAAACATGTATATGTAATGCTATATTATATTATGTTATATTATATTATATTATATTATACTATATTATATTATATTATACTATATTATATTATACTATATTATATTATATTGTTCTGTATATTCTGTATAACTTTTTTGCAGTATTTTTGGAAGCTGGGAAGGCTCCTTGAATGTATTGCCCCAGAGGATTACCTTAATGCCTCAATAAAGCGCCAGGGTGCTTATAAAATGTTCAGCCCCAAGAATGGGCGCTTATGCGAGGGGGGCCCTTGTATATTCAAATGGATCTCAGGGCAATTCAAATAGAATGAAAGACAAATGATTGCAGAAAAAGAAAAAGTTGAAGACCAAAGTTGTTCGCAAAAGAAAGCAGAAAATCGGCCTGGCTTTAGCCAAGTACACAGAAGTGAAAATTGAGATGAAATTTGAAGATTTTTTGGTGCAAAAGCTTGGTGAATGGAAAAATCTTTGATATTAAGATGGCATTGAGATGTTGGAAAGCTAGAATAGACTGTTATTGTATCTGTGTTGATCTACCTCCCTTTATTCCGCAATTAAACGCCAGAATAAATGTAGCAGAAATGTCAATGAACCCTGTTTTTTGCGACAGAGGAATGAACCCTTTTCGAGGGTGGATGCTTAATCGAAAGGAAGCTTAATCAAAGCATTACGGTATTTCTCATTCGTAAAGATCATTTTATGTTTTCAAATCAATTTTCAAATCAATTTAGGCACCAAAAGATGATGTAAAAGCTGAAAGAAAAAAGAATGGGAAGAGTGACACTAAAAGCAGAGAACCAAAGAAAGACAGAGAAGATAGGAAAGATAAAACTATGGGTATTGGTATTATTGCTGATGATGATGATTGGGTTGGAATAATTGATGATGATGAGGATTTCGAGAAAAGCATACAAGAAGTAGACCCTACTCCCAGCGAAGAAATTTTACAGGTATGCAAGAAACTTTTTGCTCATCGTTCTGCGTCATTTTTTCGCAAGAAACGCGAAGTCGAAAATTGCATATATTTGCTGAATTTTTCTCATAGCTCTTTGTAATCTTCCAGATGTTTTGTGCCATGTCCTCTTCGAAGATTTTTCACTATCCCTTTTTTTGGTATCACATATCTTCATCTTCCCTTTATCTTTGGCATTGCCATCATTCGTTAGACTCTGCTTTCCCTATTCCTAATTTCCAAAACTCTCAATTTGCAACGCCTTTAACAAAATCACAATCTGTAGTAATTTCTTTCAATTCTTTTATATTTGAGACAGTTTTTCCTTACTTACTGTATTGCTTTTTGAAGGAAAACTCTAAATCAACACCAAAGAAAGGAAAGCTAGTTTTTAAAGATGAATCACCTCTGCCACCCAAAAAGAGAGCTGCGGAGGAGAGTGTGCAATCTGAGACAAAAGGAAGCAGCTCGTTAGGGATGAAGAAAAAATCCTCGACTGCTACGGAGGCAGTGTCAACAGATCAACAGAAAACATCGAAGAAAGAAAATACGGATGTGAAAAATGAAAACAAAGATGGAAAAGAAGAAGAAAACAAAAGTCAAACTGGAGCAGCTGGGGCTCCTTCTCTTGAGAAAAAGAAATCCTATTATGCCTACAAAGCAAGAGAAGGCCCAAGGAATCTGGGCTCGAAAGAAATACCACAGGTGAACTTTGTATGTAAATTTTTGAAAATGATGCTTGCCTATTTGAAGAGTGAGCTAAGAAAAGTTGGAATGCTGTTTAAGCCAAACGGCATGCTAGGTAGAATTTTCTTTCATAATGCTCATATGATCGGGAAAACTTTGTAGCAAACCAATTTGCCAGTTAATCGGCTTCCTCTTTACCTAAAGATTGATATTTCTTTAATTCATTTTGAATATATCTGCTGGTTGAGTTGTTTGTAAGAAGTCGATTGTGTCTTTTTAATGTTGTTTGGAAATAACAGTTTTGTTCTGAAGGTGTGTAGATGTTTGACTAGAGTTTTTGCAGCTGGAAATTTTGGGTGTACTGGAAAGGTAATCTAAATGTTTTTGCCAAAAGAAAATTAGCCTCTCTAACATCTCTCAGAAGTTTTGGAACTGCAGCACACTTTTGCCTAAAAAAATAAACTCTCTATTTTAGGGGGCTGACAACTGTTTTGAGGGTTTGTCTTTTGTGATTACTGGGGTGCTGGAATCAATAGAAAGGGAGCAAGCGGTAGACCTGGTTAAAAGATATGGTGGTAAAGTGGTTTCAGCTGTAAGCAAGAGAACAAGTTATCTTATTGTTGGAAGAGATCCTGGTGAAAGCAAATTGCAAAAGGTAACCCAGAGTTATCAGTGAATTAATTACCAGTACATGCTTTGGGAAACTTTACCACAGCACGAAAAAGTGGCAACATTCTTTTGACATACTTAAAAGCTTTTTTTCGTCTGACACTCATCAGAGTATGAAAACGTCGGATAGTGACCTAAAGGCTAACTATCCGACGTTTTCATACTCTGATGAGTGTCGGACGTAAAAATCTTTTCAGTATGTCAAAAGAATGTTGCCACTTTTTCGTGCTGTGGTAAAGTTCTGTAGTACCAACAGACTATTTACGTGCTTTGGAAACCGCAGCCTGATTATGAATTGAAGAACAAGGGCCACGACGAAAATCATAGTCAATCAAAATATTCCAATTTTCATCACATCTTTAAGTACATCTTTAATCAACACTACTATTGACAATCCATTAGAGCATTAAACGAATCCTTCATGACAAATCCATTAAGACAACAAATCCATTAGGACAAATCCTTTACGACAAAACCATTAAACGTTTCGGGGGCGACTTGTCTCATCTTCAGTATAACAGGAATAGAAAAGAGGGGCTTATATAACCTATTAAAACAACAGACCATAAATTGGGATGTCTACCATAAAAGAAAAGGCTGTGATTTTCCTCGTGGCCCTTTTTATTTAATTGCCAGTGATTTGAAAACTTGTTTATATATTCTGGTTAGTGTTAATACCGCAGCCTGGAGTTTGTAGGTAGAGAGAGACGAAAGAGCACACTATCTGTAGTTCGCTAGATCTCAACTGAATTCCCACAATGCATACATCAAGTATTAATTGAGCAGCAACAACACATTTGAACAATAACACATTTAACAATTATAACATTAATAAAGAACAGAAAAAAGAACAGTAGAAATAATTACTCTAGTGTCGCTAATAGTCTAATGATTTCAGGAGAATTTTCTCCCCCCCCCCATTACTTGTTAACACCCCCTTCTATTATATTTTTTACAAATCTATCATGATCAGAACACGCAGAAAATTAAATTACCTTTTAATAAAACAATGTACCAGCATGAACCACCTTCACTTAGCACTCTTTTTCTATTGAAAAGCTGCCGACATGCATACCCCATTCCATTAGCACCCTCTTTTTATTGAAAACTAGCTGACATGAACACCCCCTTCTATTCGTACCCCCTTTTATTAAGAATTGGTGGATATGAACACCCCCTTCTATTGCCTCCCTCCTTCTATTAGAGACACAAGAGTAGTTAATAATTAGACGAGATGCAAATAAAGTTATACAGTTCAAGGAAGATTTCATTAGGACGATTCGTTTTGCAATCATGTTGTTGATTCATATCTTTTTCCTTCATCAATCTGTGACTGTAGGCATCCAATTTTGGTACTAAGCAATTGGATGAGGAGGGTTTTTTCAACCTTATCAAAGAACTTCCTGGGAAAGTTTCAAAGTACGAAGAACAGTCAGTCAAGGACAAAAAGGCAAGGTTTTGATCGACATCATCAATGGGATCATAGTTGTCACATAATTTAAAGGATTTGAAGAAAATTATTTCAAGTTAAAGTTTATTTCAATGATTTATTGAAATCGTATTATCATGGTATAGCTTGTGACTTAAAGGCATTAAAGATTTTAGGCATTTAAAGGCATTAGTAGCTGATAGGGCATTAGTAATCTTGGCTAAATATGATGATGATGATGATGATGATGATGGTGGTGGTGGTGATGATGATGATGATGATGATGATGGTGGTGATGATGAACGATGATGATTATTATTATGATGATGACGACGAAGATGACTCATTTTTCAGATAGATATAGATTTAAATTATTTAGTCTGAATATACGGAGAACTAGTTCTGCCAGTACTTGATCTATGCGTTCAAAAATGATTCCCATTGCCCTTTCAGAAAGAATCTCACCAAAAAACTACCGAAGTGTTAACAAGCAAATATTTCAAAAGTGATGAAAAGCCAGACGATACTTCTGGTTCAACAGCTGAGGTGCAAAAGTCTAAGGTCGATGAATCCGGAAACTTAGAACCTCAAAGTCAATCCGGCCAATTGGAAAAGTCAGGTCAGGAAGGCGAAGATAGCCAAAAGAGTCTAACTAGTTTACCCACTCCGCCTAGAAAGGCGGAAGGAAGCAGCCAGTCATCTCGAGGTATCTCTCTGCATTCCAGTAAACTACTACTTCCTTCTAATGGCATGGTGTGAGACCTCTTCGTTTTACGCGGGTGAGCGCCTTCACCCGTGCAGACGCCCTCGTAGAACTATTTAGACGGGTGATTGATGGCCCCCGCAAAAGCTTGATTTAGCCCCCAACATTTTAGAGTCAACACTCAATTTTAGATCATAAGGATGGCAAATAATTTGTTGCCAGATCTGTAGCTTGTATGTCCTTGAGGCTTCTGGGGGGAGGGGTGCCTACGAAGCAAAAAACTTTATCTCCCAATCGTCCGCCTTGGCTGATTTGCGCCGGCAATGTGCGTTCCTCGTGACTATTTTTTCATGAAAAGCTCTGTATAGTGTGGTTCAAGAAAGTACACTTTTTACCACCAAAACACGCTTCTCGATGCTGTTCGAACCAATTCTCGCAACATTATTGGCAGGAATCCTTCGATGGTGATTCCTTTGTTAGCCAATCAAGATTTGACGCCTATGCTGGTCGTGGTGATATAACTATTGAGTTCTTGTGGCACAGATTTCTTGTTCAGAATCGTCACAAGTTGATTTCTTCACTCATTTTAAACCTTTCCAAAACAATCACGTAGCCGGAGGTGTTGAACTTGAAGGGCAATTCTTGTTTCTTTACTTTCAGAAAATTACACCAATCATCCTGCAAGAGGGTAGAATCATGCCAGTTTTTCATTTTGGTGAGTGCATACCCCTCCATGCCCCCCTACAGCTACGTATCTTTTCCAAAATACCCATAGCACGTTGTGTGAGATAAAATAAGTTTGAACTTTATCCTTAGAAGTCATTTTGCTGTCCTTCTTTTCAGACAAGCCCGCGGAAGTTCTTTTATGGGTAGACAAGTACAAGCCTACAGCGATGAAGAATATTGTTGGTCAGCACGGCGAGAAAAGCAACGCCAAGAAATTGCTGAAGTGGCTAATTAATTGGGATGATAACAACGTAGGAGGAAGCAAGCCAAAAGGAAAAGGAGGTGTTTACTAAAGCATTTTGAACCAAGTCCATCTTTATAGTAGTAGTCAATAAAGTATTTTCTTAGCAGTCGCTGACTAAAATTTACACTTGGTGAACCTAGCATTACTCACTCTAATTTGTGAAAGAACCTACCTGTCTAACACGAAATTTATTGCTTCGAAAGGTTTTTTTGCTGCCAAGGAAGATGGCTCCATATTCAAGTGCGCTCTGTTATCAGGCCCTCCTGGAGTTGGAAAGACAACAACAGCAACACTTGTTTGCAAAGTGAGTCGCGATTCTTCCTGTTTATATCCTCCATTTATTAAACGCTGGGGGCGGTAGTGGCTGCTTAATTATGAAGGAAGTAGTTTGGTATTTTGGCAGTAAATGAGCTCTTGTTTGGCAAGCTGATGAGCTGCATCCCCTTATGGGGTCTCTCCTTTGTAGACCTTCGCTTTCAAAGGATTTTTGCCCATTGTATTTTTTCCCATGCAGCCCCTTTGTTGTTTGTATTATAGGAGACTGTGTTCATCCTATTTTTACTTGTTTGTGACTGCCCCTCGTTGGTTCGTTGATGTTCTGCTGCTGTCTTATTTTACGTGCAGAGGACACGGAGCCAGAGATACACGCTGTCTGTAGACTAATTTCTGACTAACTACACAAAACAAACTACACACGTATATACAGAATGTTGCTACGATACGAGATAATGGGTAATTAGTTGTTGTTGAAAAGGTGACTGTTTCTGTTTGTTTGATGTTTGTGTTACAATTGAATGGATGAGGAAATGGCCTTGGCTACAATGTTTACGTTCACTACAAGAGCTCCCCCCTTAGAATGCAAGCGAATGAGAAGCATTCGAACCGTAAGGGAAAGAGTAATGCATGATTGTAAACATTGTAGGGTGAGAAATGCGAATAGCAACAAAAAAACATAAATACATTAAAACAAACATTTGAAATTAAAAGTTACTAGTTCAACGAATGTCCGATTTTTAAAATGACGAGTGTCCAGTCTTTGTCTTGTTGAAGTTTGGGCAAGGTTTTTGCGTTGGGTAACCAGGAACCAGGAGCTGAATAAGTTGATGTGGAACGAAGGCAGTGAACAGTGTGAGTTGCTTGTGTGCTGAGTTGTTGCTGCCTTGAGTTCTGTGTTGGCACTACAGTGAGTCGAGTGCGATAATCCGATGTGTGTTGGGGAAGCACTTCAGTGAGTCGAAGGCTGTGAATTGCGATGGGTTGACAAATCCACGTGACAGCTGATGTGTTGAGCTTTCCAAGGTTTTATGAGTTGGATAACCAAGAACCAGATGTTGACGTTGCCAAGGTTTTATAAGTAGGGTGACCAAGAACCTGAAGTGGTGCATTGCGTGATGTAAGTTGAATTGAACCAACGAGGCGTCTTTGCGGGTCACGTCTCGGTCACCATTATAGGAGACTGTGTTCATCCTATTTTTACTTGTTTGTGACTGCCCCTCGTTGGTTCGTTGATGTTCTGCTGCTGTCTTATTTTACGTGCAGAGGACACGGAGCCAGAGATACACGCTGTCTGTAGACTAATTTCTGACTGATTACCAAAACAAACTACACACGTATATACAGAATGTTGCTACGAAACAAAACAATGGGTAATTAGTTGTTGTTGGAAAGGTGACTGTTTGGATTTGTTTGATGTTTGTGTTACAATTGAATGGATGAGGAAATGGCCTTGGCTACAATGTTTACGTTCACTACACATATATGAAGATAAAGACAAGGATTTAGTAAATTTATTGCAGTTTTAGATAAAAATATTCATGGGATTAACCTCTTTATTTAAACCAAGAAGAGCCCGTTGACTTCTGTTGAATTTTATAGTCGTAAATCTACTCTTTTGCTAAATCCTTCGAATAGCAATTGCCTAACGACATTGTCCGCTATGCTTACGTCAATCACCCTTGAAAACTGTTGCTTCATCCTATACGGTAGCGTCTGGTATCTCCAAGAGTTTTGCAAAATTAACAATCCAAACCTCACCAATTCTCTACAGTCTCTCTTCCATCATCGTCTTGTTGCAGATCTGTCCATTTTTCAACCGCTATTTTCACGGAAATTGCTCTTGGAAATCAAAAATATTATTCCTGATCCAGTGAGGCGTGTTCGAACCACCAGAAGCTCTATCTATCACACCCTTTCCAAGTTACACTACCTAATCCACAAACTCTATCTGACAAATCATCTTTCATTCCTAGAACTTCTCAACTGTGGAACTCATTGCCACCCACTACTTCCCCTGAATCCTACAATTTGTCATCTTTTAAATCTTACATCAACAAACTTGATCTTATCTCCCTCTCCACTTAAACTTCCCCATTTTCTCAGTTTTTCCTTTGTTGGGGCTTTGTTATAGGCCCTACGACCTTTTCCTGACATTACTTACTAAAAAGAAAACAAAAAAATTGCTATAAAGTCGAATGTTCAGCCGGTAACTCCATCCACGTAATGATTTCCTATTTTTAGCAGCATATATAGTGCTCAGAAAAGACTACAGAAGCAAGAAAACATTGATACTTTAATTCTGCTATAAACTTTTGCTAAAACACAAGACAGATAGAAGCAGTGGTATTGAAGAGGGTGGGCGCAGCCCCCTAGCTGTGACTTAAAGAGGCACAGCCCTTAACTGTTTTGGAACTACAATTTTTTGGAAATAAGAGTATATAAGATTCATTATTTTGTTGTAGAAAG
>WIPJ01001474.1:405308-422497 GCA_018155075.1 Cassiopea andromeda
TTCTTGTTCCCGATCTGGCATCTCTTTGAAAATTCTCTTCATGCTGGAGTTTCCTTAAACTATCATTGCCTTTAAGGTCAAAGCTGCCTTCACAAGGGCTTATAACAAAGAGGTCCATCTCACCCCGTACGCCACTGGAACAATAGCTAAGAAAAAGCGAGTTGCCACAGTCCCAGATGAGCTTGGAGCGGATGATACAGTTCCATCTGATGAAGAAGATGACGAGGATGACACAGATATTACCAAGGACTCTATGATAAAAGTCTCCAAGAAAAAGGCAGGTGAGGCTTCCCAGGGACAGGCCGGAAAAGGGAAGGGAAAAAGTATCCCAAAGAACTTGGGAAAAGGAGGGGGAAGAACTAAATCTAAGGTTTGATCATCAAGTGTTGGCGGGAAGATCGGATAGCGTAGCAATAAAATTGAATATGTAGACGACTTAATTTGATATCTTTGAGAGCAACTGGCATTTATCTCGAAAAACACCTGTGAAGATGTAGTTTGTTAACGTGTTTAGTTAATCTATTATCGTGGTAGTCTTGAAAGTTGTTCAACATCTTCCTTACTGATGAATTTCACTGACCTTGCTGTCTAGACAAAGTTTTTGCATTTCCTGATTAGTGGATGACTCTATTATGCTGTCAGACTGTTAGACGTAATAAATAGATCATGAAATCATTACGGAATGATCACTTCTCAATCGCCGTATTAAGCCTAGTGCCGTTGCTTCAAACAAAGGAGCAAGAAAAGCGTCTTGTGGCACTTTGCATTTGCAGAGATGCATGTTCTGCTCTAAATAGCGCGTTTGCTGCCCAACATTTTTTATTTTTTGTTTTGGTCATTTATTTATTTATTCATTACCAATTTCATTAATGTTGGCAGACTAATATAAATATAGCTAAATAGCTTATTAATGCCTACAGGATAAAAGAAAAAACAAATTATTAACAAAGACTTTGTACAACCTGCAGATGCAAGTATTTCCTTTCCATGATTTTATTTTGTGGTTTGAAATTAGTTAGTGTGTCAGAGTCCTTAATTTCCTTCGGTAATGAGCTCCATAAATGGTGGTCTGTGTACTGAATATTTTTAATGTTCATTGTTTCTTGAGGGATCACAGTTTGTTAAATGTGAGAAATGTTCAAAAGCTTCCAATGTAGTCCACATTCTCAGATGGACTTTGAACCGTGCAACCGATGATTGACAGTGTTCTGTAAGCTAACATAATTTGTTTGGTTTAGATATGAAAACTAGCAACTTAGTTTGCCAGTAAAATTCGCTGTTAATTAAAGGAAGATCTCTTAGCTATGGGGATAATGATAGGGGATATTAGAGCTGTACGATGGCGTCTTGGTTGTTTTTCTAAACATTGAAAAGGCCTTGTGATATCATTGAGCACATTTGAATCATGAATATCATACCAGTTGTTGAGGCTGACACAGACATTTTCCGATTACCATAGCTCTCGTCGGCCATTATGTTAGATTATTTTCCTTTGTGGTCAATAAACTATAGCTACTTTGTTCCTCTGAATTCAACCTGTGAGAGAATGGCGATTACAAATAATAGTCATTTATTTATTCAAATCCAGCATTTTGCCACGCGTGGCTTTCATTTTTATCCACACATCTTTCGTCTGTTTGAAATTTCTAGGATTGCACAAACCGTAAAGCTTCCTTTGATATAGGACTATTGAGCAGCGTTCATTCTCCATGTCTTAGCAAACAAACACATAGTTTAAGCTATTGTTTTCATTGGGAATAGTGTAAACAATCAAAAAACGTTCCCTTCAACAATAGTTAACTAATTAGGAAGGTTTTGGGATGCCATAAATTGTTCAGATATCTATCTTGCATGTCTTCGATTCACGCACGGGTCGTCCAGGCGAGAACTGAGACAGTAAATTCCGTGAAAGATGCAAAACTATATGGCGAATTTGTACTCACACGTCAGAGGTTCTTAGAGAGGATAGGGATGATTTTGATATGCGAGGTATCATTGAATTAAGGGGACATTCAAAGTGTATGTGTGCTCTGAGGGGAGAGGGGGTACCCTGAAAAGCGTACGAAAACCTACAATGGGGGGCCTCTTCAAAGGACGCACATACGCTCGTGTAATTTTCAAACGGTAATTACTTGCAAAGCGCCCTAATTAAATAGGACTGTCTTTTAAAGACTTTACTCGCAAGATTGCATTCTCATTGACTTTTGTACAAACATTTGATGATTTTAAGAGTTCTCGGGTGTGTATCAGATTCTGCAGACTTTGAAAGTACTGCGGTAAGCAATAGTAGCCAATGTTTAGGCGGGGGTGTGATGATTTGAACGTGTGTAAGCTAGGGGGAAGGGGTACCTTGAAAATGGAAAAGAATGTACAAGAGGGGAGGCGCCCCAAAATAGATTAATTGAGCGTACTCTCAGGTGCCAAGTAAACGTCCCCCCGCTTATTAATTTTTCGATTTTTCCCAACCCCCGGACCTTTTTAGGACCCCCCGTTTATTAATTTTAAGTAAATTAACTTTCTTTACCAACCCTTCGTTTCATTTCTTTTTTTTGTTAGTACTATTTGCGCCCAATTTTCTTGGCAAAATAGCGTACTGCTGTATATATTTTAGTTTTATGCTTTATGACAACCTGTTTTTGCTCTTTCCGTCCTTGCATTATAATTTAAAGCCTTTTCTCAAATTCCAACCACCCGATTATTTTGACCCTCCCGTTTATTAAATTTCGGAATTTTTTCCAATTCCCCCCCGTTTATTTGACACTTGAGAGTATGTACTTTCTGAATGGCCCCTAAAGGAGAATATTGACTCAGTTCATCATATTGCAGTTATCGTTGTATTAAATTCTCTTTCTATAAGTTATTTTATAAATGTATAGACGGAGCTTTGTCCTGATAGTCATGAAGAGATATCATTGGTGCTGCCATTGGTATCACTCACGAATAGCTTTGTATCAAAGAATTGACTGTGGGTTTTGAATCTAACCTCAGAGACAACACCGAAATAGAACAGCAAAAATTTATCGAACTGGTACTGCAACATATTAAGCATTGTGAAAAATCTCTCCATAAGTGCTTTAGGCATATAAATATATATCATTGACCTGATTAGTGTGCTGACAATTTAAATTTTGACAAGATATGCAAGAACTACATCTTTGAAAAGATAGCCAACATTCAAATTAAAACTTCACATTGCATCTTCTGCAGACGTAGTAAAGAATGGCCAAATCCTGAACTTATAATATTTTGATACTATTCCTTTTAAGCCATGTAGTCACTTGTAAACAAGCTGCTTTTCAGCGAGGTTTACGGCTCTATTTAGCCAGATTCTCTTACTCAAAATAAGATCATTAATTACTTATTTACCGTACGCAAGAAAAGAAATTAGCTATTTTGTTTTACTCATGGTTTGCTAGGATTGCAATTGGATTCTTTTTATAAACTCATTTTCAATTGCAGGTCACTGCCATGGTTAGGCACTGCTTTCTTTAATCTTCGAAAGCGCACGGTGTTCAGCAATTAATAACGGATGGAGACTCAGTCCATTTGTTTTATGAACATCGCGTGAGTTTTGATTGAACAGGAGGTGTCTACGGGCCGCGTTGTTTTCCTTTTGCACCTATCTATACTGTTTTGCGTGGCTGTATGTATGACTATCTCAGTTAACACTACACATTTTTTCATAGAAAGCCAGTGTATCAGCAACCTAGTACTAGACATCCTAAAATTTGAGAAAGCTTAAAAACTACACGGAAGAAGCTAAGAAACTTTAAAGAAATAGCACATTAAAGTCGTTACTTGGTTCCAACGTACAGCTGTACCCAAATAGTGTGAAGATAACATAGCTCTGGAATTTAGCTCGCACTGACACAGTTTGCTTGTTATAGGACAAATAGTTTGCTACATTCACCTTTTGCGTACGCTTTCACAGCAATTTAGTTCGCTAAATTAAGAAACTTTTAAGAAACTTTTAGAACTAAAACGTGGCCAAAAATTAAGAAACTTTTAGTACTAGGCCTCGAGCTAGGTTTATTATAAAAAATAATCGTGTAGCCCTTCTGATTTGAGTGAAATGGGCTCATGAACGTGACCTGTCGAAGTTTCTATGCATCTCAGGACTTGACAAGTATGAATAGTTTTGTATTAGAGCTTTACCATGTGCCCAGAAGCGTGTATAACTCGCTTTCTCAAATGCTCACTTCATTGCAGATTGCACTTGCCGTTGAAGCGTCAAGGCTCTGTTTCAAGACTCCCATATTCAGTGGGACGGAAATCGATAGGTTGAAGAGAAATATAAATTTCACAATATCTTTAAACGCAAAACAACCATTCATGTCAAGAAATAGCCACGCCAGGCTGTGATGAAAACTAAACAATTTGTTCGCTGGAGCTTTCTGCGTTGAGATAATTTGCGCAAAACTTCCGATCTGTTGGATGGAACGATGCTAACAAAGATTTTTAAACAGAGCCTAAGGCTTTTTCTTATTTTCAAGAGTTATACCCCAATATGCCAAGCTTTGTTCTAACATTACGCAGTTCTTTTCTTACCGCAGTTTAGTTTGAGCTCTTCATTACTTCGCTCATGTTAGAGTACAGGTTGTTTAATTTTGGAAATCAGACTTCTCTAACTTTCCCCTATATAAAGAATTTAAAACCAATGATATAATTAGCTTGCTGCCTTCTAGCGATGGAAGATTCCCTAGATTTCTACCGTGTGGCTATTTCGTGTCTCTGTATCGGGCAATGGACTAGATACACATTCAGGGCGAAGCAACAATTATTAGCGGACGCTTTATGTGCCAACGTTGTCGTCTAGGTATTCAAGTTTGTGGCGAGCCGCTCTGTTCGGTCTTTGTTTACAATCGCCTATAACTGCTTGTGTTTATCTCATGTCGTATTTTCGTTGTGATTTATAGCCAATCAATCAAGTTTATTGAACTAGAAATAATCATGATATGATTATGAATGGCTTGTGCTTTATGTGATTCACTCATTTCATGAGTATCTTGTGTTGGCGTCAAGTTACTGAACTATATCAGTCTTGTGATTGATGCAGTTGCACGCAATGTTCCTTCGGCTGCTAGTTTAATGAGCTATAATTATCTCGTTGCTGCTTCAGTAACCTGCTACTTATCTTGTCGAAGAACTTTAGAGATATCAGTCGTTGAAGTAGACGGAGAATATTTGCAGTGGTTGTTCATTATGTTGATATTGTAGTGAAGCGTAAAGTGAACTGAGAAAACGAGCCCAGTGTTGAATTATGAGCTGGGATTTAAGTTTGGTTTGTGAGAAATGACTTGTGGAATCATTACACAACACGAATTTCAAGAAATTCTAAGCTTTCTACTCCTAGTCTTATTTGTACTTTCATTTTAGCTTCACCTAATTTCATAATAAAACGAAGAAATAATCTTCTAGCTCTAGCTGATCCCCAGACATTTTCTTTGCTTCTGTATCCTGCTGATAGTTTTCGGCATAACCTCAGATAAATGACACGTCAGCATGAATTAACAAGGAAGAAGCCCATGGAGCACTTGCTCTCCGAAAATTTCTCCCTATTTTGCAAATTAGGCAATTCTACCTGTCAAATAACACCGTTTCATATACCTTTTGACTGACTTTTCTAATCATCGGTAAATGTACTTTTTGAAAATGCTCTGCCAAAACTACTCTTATTGCGAGAAAAGTGTCATGGAGTTTGCAAAGAAGCACTCCAAAGACAAATATTGTCTACATCGCGTTTATAAAGTTAGCAAGAAATTCGTATGGATCTTGCATTTGTCAATATTACTAGGTAGAATTGCACACTAGCCTATCGTATGCGCGTTATCTCTCTAAAGTATTCTAAAGAAAAGAGCGCAATGGGTGAAGATGTTTAATGCTGGGTTATAATTTAACAGATGCTTCTTGCAGGAATCATCAGCGTCTAGAGGAATCAATTACTACAACACGAAAAAACAGCAACATGCTTTTGACATACTGAAAGTTTTTTTCTCCGACACTCGTTAGAATATGAAACGTCGGATAGTGACCGAAAGGTAAACTTTCTTGTATTAATCAAAAACCAGCCAACTTTACTTTACGAGGAACTATCAGTATCTAGAGGAATCAAATAATGTTCTCTTGTTAACTTAACTTGTTTATTAATGTTTTGAAGAAGATACGAAGTACTGATCAACAGAACCATTGTCTTTCATTGTTGGTGATTGAAGCTTATCATTTATTGATAAAACAATAGGCCTAGCAGATTAGGTCATATGTTGTTGTTTACACTGTGTTTCACTTTCTTTGCACGTTACCTGGATAGATCCACTGCCTACACTCACTGTCTACCCAATGCCTATATTTGTACGACATGTCCTCCAGGATCCGTTCCCGGGCCTTTCATTTTTAACACTCATTACTCATTTTAATACATGGTTAAGATAGTTGTGATAATGTCCAAGATAGTTTTTTAGGTATAATCATTGTACCAGGTCAAAGGGGTCAACCTTTCTAGAGGGCAGAACTAGTTTCATGGATAACCGCGCCACAAATACCGCCATCAATTGCCTTGAATTGCGCCGCATGATCGTCCTTGACAGTGCCTGGTATCACCCAGTTGGTGTTCCTTGTTTCCCGCTATACTTTTGAAAGAGATTGTCGAGCTGCATTGAGTACCGAACTGTTGAATTCGACAACCGGTTCTTTACCTTAATTGCTAATCTCCGCGACGCAAATTGACGCCCCGCAGTGATTAATCCTACCGCGCCGACGTATTTACGACGATCAAATTTCAACCGAACTTTATGTAGTGTATGCCCATTGTTGTTGCTTCTACGTACTATAATGCTTCCTGTTGAGAGCTTTAAGTTTTGTAGTTCCAATTGTACATTTTACACATATGTCATTGACCTCCATTTCTTGTCTAGTGTATTGAGGGGTTTTCGTAATTACCACCATATTTTTGCGGCGGGACGCAAAGAGAATCCGGCTCTTTGATTGCTTTTTCTTATTTTATTTGCGAATAATGACTTAAATAGTCAAAATTCTTGTCTATGATGATTTTTATTGTGGTGAAATCCAGTCATTTTTGTGCTTTGACATTCGGAACCGAAACGCAGTGGTTAAAGCCCTTTGTCATGTTGTTGTTTACTTTATGATTGTAATGATTGTTGCTGTTGTTGTTTTTTGAACCATCAAATTGCTGTGAATTTTCACATATGAAGACAGTGTGTTCTTTCTTCATCCATTACATCTTCTCCAGGCTGTATCTAGTTGTACCGCAGTTTATAAGCTTCATAGAGGATTCCCTTTGAGGTGATTCCTTTTCTTTGCTAATCAAGATTTGACACCTACCGTAAATCCTCGAATTAAACCCCCTCGAATAAGCCCCTCCTTGAATAATTCCCACCCAAGCATGTGACTGTACCTATTTGAGAGCCTGTTAGTGCTTTCTAGAGCTAGGGGAAAAGCAGTCATTAATTGACGAAAATTTGCCTGCCCTTTGAAAAACATCCTATTGCTTGTATGTGTCGCATCGAAGAAATTGTTTGCTAGTAGAAAAAATTCAACTGGAATATGACCAACCAAGAAAAAATAAGCTCCTAGAGGGCTAATTCAATGATTTATGGTAAGCTGTAAGTCTTGTCTTTTCCGTACTTTATCATGTTAGATGCCATACACCAACCCAACTTTCTTTCACTTCCTTCTTTCTCAGGGTAACCTGGTAAGGCTAATTTGGGGTCTTGGACGGTACCTATTGGGAGGACTTCCTTTTGTATTTAAAGCATTTGAGCGGATATTACCGATTTACACTGTCCCTCGGAGTTATTGGCAAATCGTTTGAATCTCTACTAATATGTGCAGTAGACTTGATTTTAAAATTGAAATAAGAAAAAGGATATCGACAACCATTTTGTAATCAACTTACTCCATCTTCTGCTTGTTGTACAAGCTGTGGACATATATTGACCCTCTCTAGGCTTTATAATGAAATAATTTATCATGAAGTTTAATGCTTAAGCTTAATGCTTGGTGTTTGTTCGTTAGGATTGCTTCGTTTTGTCGAACCTTGACTTCTGAAGTTGGCAGACAATCATTGTATTCCTTTACAACAAAAAGATGGAGTACTGCAGGCAGCCGTTCTAGGGTCGCTACTGCTGAGCAAATAGGAAAGTACTTTTTGAAACTACACTTATGACTGACAACGAATTCCCTGATTTGGTTAAAAAAAACTGTTACGCGTTGGCTTCGTGGTTAAACATTCGTGTTTCTTACAGGATAAAATGGCTACCGTGTAGCTAACAAAGAACTAACGGGCTATAGAAATTTGTTCACGATTTTATATAAATGGCTCTTTACTACCTGCGTATGTTGCCTGTTAGTAAAGTTTTGCCCTCCTGTTTATTTGTCAGAATATCAAGACTCGGAATCACTGAAATTGGAGACGATTTCGAAAAACTTGGGGGTCATGGCCCCCTTGACCTCCCCCAGCCACGGCACCCCTGTTGCTGTGACGTTCCATTTCTTGTCCTTCAGCCTGCTTATGGTTTCGTAACGAAGCATCACTTAATTTCAAGGCTTTCTCGCAGCTCGTTTGCATGTTGATGCTTACGTAATAACAACGCGGAACCATATAGCAGATTCATTGATCGTTATCATTTTATTGATTACAAGCGTGGATTTGTAGTCTTATTTCAGACAAGAAACGCCATGCGTGAGAAGAAACTATGAGATCAACTACTTTCGAGTGGTGATCAGTTCTGAAGTTGTGAAGATAGTATAAGGTGTCGTGACAATATCTACCAGCTACCTGAAAGAGGAGTTAATAGTAGAGGGAGAAGTGATAGTAGTGGGAGAAGGAAGACTAGTGTTGGGGAAGAAGAACTAATAATAGAGAAGAATTATTTGAGGATCGATTTGGACAACAAGTAGTAATCATATCCTTATTTTTCCAGTCATCTGCAATCTAAATGAACATTGGTAATTGTATTTACAGCTCGTTGGCTTTTTTCCACCACAGAATGAATTTTTCTGCTGATGCAAGTGGTAGGCACTTAATTTAATCAGCAATGATGTGTGATGCAAGCGATTTAATTAGCATTGGTGCGTGATGCAAGTAATGCAAGTCATTTAATTAGCATTCTATAGAAGGGCTTGCCTCTTTCTATAATCTGCAACTGGTGCAAGTTTTGGCTTAATTAGGCCATTCAACCTCTCCGCTCGTATCATTTGATTTCGTTATAGAGCTTGTATATGAGCTTCATGAAATTACCAGATTATCACGAGGCTGATGACAGGTTTTCAAAATTATTTTAATTGGCTTACTAGTATTCTATAAGAATTTTGTCAATCTGAGCAGTAAATATATTGTATGAACGATCGAGAGTAGTTGATTAGGGGCCTAAGCTGTAGAAAGTTTACTCTACTCGCAAATTCTTAAACTTAACTTGCAGGTGTTCTTTATGGTAAAGATGTTCTGGTTTGTACATAGTGTTTACACGCATTGGATTTAGCAAGTTCTTCTCACTCTGATGCGCTATTTTAAGTGTGACAGACAGCCGTGTTGGAACAACACTTTTCCGGTGGTAATTTAGCCCGTCTGGGCTTTGTGGGGTCTGGGACATAACTTCAATATATTTAGGGGGCTGTCATAGGCTTTCCCTGCGAAAGTTTTCCTGTGACCTATTTTAGTGACAGCATTTGATCAATTAGTCCTAGGTCCAGTAAGTTGCCCTGCAGAAATACATTGTACTGCCGTCTTTGCCTTGCGGTGAGTCTCCTCCAATCTCCCTGTAAGTGTCGTCTTTGTGTGGGGTAAAATTTCCAACTAGTTCTGATGAAATAGATGGGCACAAAGAGTCCAAGTGAAATAAATGTGAAGTACAGTAGACGCCCAGGTAAAACAAAAGCCTATGTACAATTAGCGCCCGTATTATTTTCTGTCGCACTTTCTTACCTAGATTCAAAAGTATTGAAAAGATTCACAACTTCCTAATGCCTGCTATCTTTGAAGTTCAAATCACAAAAGTAAGTTATTTATGTTGAGCGTTCTGCAGATATTTAATTTGAACAGAAAGAAAACCACGTTATGGAATGCAGTTCTTTATATAGGCATTTTCTAGAGCTGGGGCACGTTTGTCAAAACTGGTATCTCTTGTTTAGAATGAAAGACATTGCTTCTGAACAAGTCAAGTGTGTTCTTTCAATGCCTATTTTGTTACCAAAACATAATGGGTTTATCTTGGAGACAACCACATTGTGTGGCACAAGCAAAAAGTGCTGGTATAGCAGGTACAGACATGAACGCCTTTGTCGAAGTCAACAAAACCTCCTTCGTGCCCTTATCAATTTTCCACAATGGTGGAACCCTCAACAAATTGCATCACTCATATTCTTTGAGTTAATATTTCAAGCTTGCATCTTGCTGAAGAGCAAGCTGGTAGTCTAGTCTTATTGCAATTTATCTAATTTTGTTGCTGCTTTTCAACTTGTGTTTTTATGAATCATTTTAAAGTGTATTTGCGCAGGGCTTTCTTGGTGTTTGTATTGTACTAGCTCATTGATATTCCTCGTTCCAGTCCTCTGGTTCTCAATTGAACGAAGCTCTTGAAATTCTTCTTACGTACCCTCACCGTCTCATTCTTCTACTCGCCTGTGAAGAGTAAAGTTTGCGTGTGGACCATTTCAAAATATTCCAGCTCTCGTCTGCCTTTAAGTTGGTGTTGTTCCTTGTGCATCATTTTTTATTGCGGATGGTTGTTTAAAAGTTTACAAACAACTCAAGGTATTTGTACACGGTTGGCTAAACAATCGGTTTTAGCTTCTTTCAAACATTGCAAACAAAGAGTACACTGTACGAAAGTGACAAGTGGACCTGACAGCAGAACATTCCCGCTTGTACCAGAAGAGGCCGAAAAGAAGAAGATCAAGACGGAGGACAAGGTATTGAACAATATAGTTTAACTGAGAAAGACCTTACTCGGTCGGGATCGGTTAACTGGAAGGTCATCTGTGAGCAGTTGGAGATCGAACGCTTGTAAGAGAACAGTTTCACATCAAAGGAAGAATCTAATTATGGCGACAGCAGCAGAGCTCCCAAGACGACAACATATAAAAAGGCCAATGAACAGCTTCATGGTTTGGTCCAGGGAGAAGAGATGCGAAATTCTCAAAAAACACCCGGGAATAAACAACGCAGTGGTAAGCAAGACACTCGGTGCCGCCTGGAAGAACCTTAGTGAGGAGGACAAGAAACCGTATGTTTATGAAGCGCAAAGACTCGCTGAACAGCACCGAGATGACCATCCAGATTATAAATATAGACCAAGACGCAAGAAATCGCGGAGCAAGATAGTGAAAGCCATAGATGACGCCTCGCCCACAAAGCCCTTGCCAGTGCAGAATTCCCACCAATCCCCTTGCATGTGCCAAGCTCACAAAAGCCATTCTGAGTACAGCGCGTATCAAAGATATCAATCCCCAAACAGCACATCAGGACCTTATCATTACCCTCCGTTTTACAGCTACCCACCGCCGCCATTATGCTGCTCGCACGAGGTGCTGGCTTACAGAGAAAAGCAGCAATACATGCCGTCGTACATTGAACAACAAGAAGCAGTCCACAGGATGTACTACAGCCGAGAATACGAAGGAAAATATCACGATGCATTTAAGCCTCCATGTACACTTGGATGTTGCAGTCCCACGGAGGAGTACATGCGATATGTGAGGTACGCTTCCGCGGCAAAGCAAGTATCACGATAAATCTAAGGACGCTACACAGTTTTCTACAATAGAATTACCCCTTATTTATGTAAACCCCCATTAAATGTATTGTTGCAAGGGTAAATTTGTATTTGTTATTGGCGAGTAGTCTTTACCGGAAAGAGAGCATCGCACTAGCGTTAGATTGTGCTAATAGGGTTTCCAAAATATCCTTTTAGAACAGTATGCTACACAGTCTTGTAGAGAAGAGTTAACCCTTACTTATATAAACCCTCGTTAAATGTATTATTGTAAGGGTAAATTTGTGTTTGTTATTGGCGAGCAGTCCTTTCTGGAAAGAGAGCATTGCACCCGTGCTAGTTTGTGCTAACAGCGTCTTCATAGATATCTATATCCTCTTCTTCACAGCCATGAAAAGGTCATGAATTCTACGTTTCAAGTGTTAGTTAGCATCAGTAATTATTGTTGTACTGTCAAAATTTAAACGTTTTGGAATCGAAGCAAAGTTTCGGAGAGATATGGCTTACAGATTTTTATGATGATTTATGAAATTCATTTAAGAAGTCGCACAGCATATCACTCGATTAGGAAATCTCAAAGAAATACCCCCTGATCATTTTGTTTACGTTGCACCAAGATTCCACGGAATTTAGTTAACGACAGCCTCCACGTTTGTAATTGGGTGTATAAATATGAAATACTGTAGAAATAACAGCTTACTCAAGAATCACTTATCACCAAATTTAGTATTATTGTATGTAGTTACATAGCATTATATGTAGTTTCAATTTAATTGTATATTAGTCTGAGTTATTATAAAGTATAAAGTGAAATTTGGGAGATAGCATTTGTTTAAAGATGGCATCTCATTATCACAATTACAGTCATGATGTTGCATCCTTGTTCAGTATTCTTTCGTTCCTCTTCTTTCGTTGCGTTTATCTCTAATTGGATTAACCATTCGAAATACGCTGCCTCCAACTTTTTCTGCCCTGTGAATCATCAAGCAATCCTTGCATCTTCTTACACCATAATGATAAAATATAAAGAATATTTATACCGGAGAAAACACTTCAGCAAAACACTCACTGTTATCAATGTGCGTCCTGTTCTGAAGTAAAATAATTTACGATGTCAGGCAGCATAGCAATTGGAGCGCATTCCTCCCGTGCGGAAGGTCTACGGTTCGAGTCCGACTCGATGCCCTGACTGAATGCTCGCTCACAATTCACCCAGCAGCGAATTGGTAGCAACACTGGGGAGATGAAGGGGGCGAGGAAAGAAACTTGCTACCCTACCCTACTTGCCGCTGGCCCAGGATAAGTGTCCTCTCTAACAGGCACTCCCCCACGTACGAAAGTATACGAAACAACCTTTACCTTTTTGCCTTTTAAGATGTTAACTGTTAAAACAGTAAAATAGTGTTCCACAAAAGAAAGTTAAAAACAGGCGGAAAATCTGTGTAAATGACTTTTTCAATGCTTTTAAGTGTTTTAGCGTTGGGATGCTTGAATTAACGAAGGTACCATTTAAGTTTCTTCCTGAATTCAGTGGAATCAGTGGTCTATCTGATTTTCAAAGTACTTTGTTGTATATCGAAGTAAAATGATCTCCGAGCATATTCAGTCTCGATTGCTGGCAGTTTTACACTGTTCTGGACATTTCTTGTGTCTTTCTCGTGCGTTTGTACCACCAAATGATCTTCAAATAGTTCGTAGAGATCTTTATCGATGCATTTCCTTGCCAGTATGCAAGCACGGATCTTGTTTGCAGTAATCACTTAAGCTACACTCGTCGTTATTCTAACAGTTAAAGACAATCTAAACACATCGATCGTGGAACATCATTGTCATTTCTTCTCATCCTTGATCTTCCAACTGATCTTTCCTGCTATCGATTATTAGGTCCTGATATTTTCTTTCATATCCATGAGACTATCATCTATGTAAGTCAATTTTCAATATTTATACATGCACAGTTCAGCTTCCAGCATTCATCACGATTATTTATCAGCTATTCAATATTTCCTCCTTTCGCGTAAACTTTTCTATATCAACAGCGGACTAATGTTCTCATATTTTCCTCTGATTTTGGTTAACAGGAAAGTCTTGTGAAGATATACGCTGGCTCCTTCAAGGTATTGACAACTGCAATGGTGTTTGCAGATGTTTTTTGTGAGTTCACATAACTGTACGTGTTATAAAATGTAGAATCTCCTAGAACCAAAAGAAAGGGTGCCCCGTAAAAAGTATCGCACTTTGTTGCAATCAATTCATTTCTGTTGAAAGCAACTCATTTCTGTTGAAAGCAACTCATTTCTGTTGAAAACAACTCATTTCTGTTGAATACAACTCATTTCTGTTGAAAACAACTCATTCTATTGAAAACAACTCATTTCTGTTGAAAGCAACTCATTTCTGTTGCAATCAACTCATTTCTGTTGAAAGCAACTTTAATGTCTTGAGAAACTTTGATATTGGTCAATTAAATTTTGAAGTTGCAAGAATAATGAGCAATTGTATTGGAACTTTCATGCAATACTGTTGAAGAAGTTGATGCGAGACAAAGACCGGAACAATTTATTGAGAAAATTAGTTGTTTGGAATTAAAAATTTGATGTTGGAATATTGAATTTCATTATGAAGGAACAATAGATTATTTCAGTCTGGATCTTACGATTATCGTTTCCAAACAGGCTACTACACGGATGGGTAATTTCATTGAAACCACCTAAAATCAAGTAGCCATCGGATAGTTCTAAAGATAGATCTATTCACATCCAGACAACGTGTGCCTGTTTACTTGAGTAATGAAGAGCTGGTGTATTTGATCGTGTCCAGCCAACCGTACACATTTGATGATGCGAATAGCTATGACCTGTTTTAGGTTGTATATCATATCACTACAAACATTTGTACTGCGGAAAACCAACATTCTATTCGAAGATACCAGTTACGCCTGAAGATAATGTACCGTAACTGCTATAATCTATCACAGGCAAGTCTGCTTACGGCAGTTACGGCACATTGAAATACACAGCCTACGTCTGTGTGCGATAGTTAGCGGCAGCACGTGACACAAAGTCCAGGTCTTGGCGAATTTTTTTTTGTTGCTACGTTGACCAAAGACCACTAGCGATAAATACCGATAAATTGGCACTTTGTTTGTACATGAGTAAGACAAACAAAACAAGACAATTTCCTTAAAATTGATAAACGGGGGATCCTAATAAGGTCCGAGGGAGTTGGAAAAAAATCGAAAAATTAATAAGCGGGGGGGGACGTTTATTTGTCACCTGAGAGTAGCTTCCACACTAATGCGTTTTCGTATAAAAACGCATACATTTAGATGCATCTAAAGTTCTAAAACGTACCTAATTTTATGCGTTTTAATACGAGAACGCATTGGTGTGGACGCTACCTAAAGCTAGTAGATGGATATGGTACCAGCTTTCCCTCAGGAGAAGGCCTTTCCAGATCTTAGTACCTCTGAGAATTTATGACAGTAGTTCTTGTATTTACTGATATCTCTTTTTATTATCATTAATGGCATTAATAGATATTAGTAAGAATATTATTAACATTTGTGATAGAGAAACGAATCTTTGTCATGGAATTTCTTTGATTTATCAAGGAGGAATTTCTTGTGAAACGTCACAGACAATAGAACGATTTAAGTTGTCATAGTTATTTATGAAGAATATATTTATGTATATTTATATATAAATATTTTTTTTAACCAATGAAGAAGTGTTGATATGGTAGAAGATAAGAGAGAGCTGTTGGATAGAATTACTGAAACTAAGAAGAGATGGATTGGACACATTGTCCATGGTAATGGCGCGTTGAAGAAAGTAATAGAGAGTAGAATAGATGGAAAAAGACCTAAAGGAAGAAAAAGGATTGGAATGCTGAGTGAATTGAAAGAGGATGGGTATGCCAACATGAAAAGAAGGACTGATAACAGGGAGAGCTGGCGAAACTGGATGCCACGAAGGACCTGTTAGCAGACAGAACACTAGATAGAGATTTATTTATGATTTAAGGGAATACAAGATGTATCGACTTAGAATCATTAGAATTTTTGACACAGCGTAGCTATCGTTTCTAGTTTGGTTCTGCCATGAGGTATAGAACAGACGAAGTGAAATGGATTTCGCTTTTTCTATAGAATTGTGCACTCCTTTGTACAGAATAGAAAGGGGCATAATAAGGAAGGGAACTAAATTGCTAAAAATGCATAAGTTGGGGGGGGTTAATGGATGCGGGGTCAATGCTCAATAGACAGTATGGGGATCCAAATTTTTCGAAATTATTGCAATTAGTTGTTACCATGCTTTGGAAGGGAATAACCGGAGTGATGGCCCAGTGGTAGAGCGTCTGCCTCACAACTGGTAGGTCGTGGGTTCGAGCCCCGGCCGAGTCATACCAAAGACTTTAACAAAATGGTACTCACTGCCTTCTCGTCTGGCGCTCGATATATGAGAATTGAGCGGGAAAGTTAAACTCGTGTAGCTTTCACTGCATTCGCAGGCGCGAGGCCTAAGGCCATAGAAACGGAGATAGGCGCCGCCCTATGCGCCATGGGCGCGGGAGAGGACTTTGACTTTTTTGATGCTTTGGAAAACGCAATCTGATAAGGAATTGGAGAACAGGGGTGACGATGACAATCATAGTTAGCTTCATTTTATATTTTCACATATGAATTTGATATTGATATTAAATGCATCGTAATGGTCATTGATATTGACAAATCCATTAAACGCTGAAAGACTCGACCAGTGACAAAATTGCCACTGACAATTCCTTTTAACATTGACAAACCCTCTATACACTACCAATTGTAACATTTAATAAGTATAAGATATATAGTTTGTAGTGATTTCCTTACTTGTTATTATTGATTTGCGTTCACAAAGTCTTTGTATTTTATTTACTTATCCTTTTAAAAACTTTAATATATTTAGTTTAGTAAAATAGTGGATTGGATTTTCATGAAAATTGCGTAGTTGGGGGAGGTAGGTGTTAACGGGGGGGAAGGAATTTGAGAAAAGGCCGGAAAGGACAAAAACAGGTTGCCATAAAGGATAAAACTAAAATATATACAGCAGTACGTGATTTTACTATGAAAATTGAGCGCGAATAGTACTATCAAAGGAAGGAAATGAAACGAGGGGCTTGTAAAGAGAGTCAACTTCCTTCAAATTAATAAACGGCGGGTCCTAATAAGGTCCGGGGCTGGAAAAAAATCGAAAAATTAATAAGCGGGGGGACGCTTATTTGGCACCTGAGAGTATAAGCCTTTGTATTTTATTTACTTATCCTTTTAACAACTTAAAAATATTTAGGTTAGTAAAATAGTTGGGGGAGGTGGGTGTTTAATAAATGGAAATAGATGGTAAAATTTTCAAACTTCTACAATCAGGGGATCCCTTACTATTTAGTGCCAAGGAGCACCGAATTGCAAGAAACATGGATGTC
>WIPJ01001474.1:425435-444381 GCA_018155075.1 Cassiopea andromeda
TATACATATATTTATGTCTTCCAAAATTTCAAAATTTCTCAAGCCAATAATATCAGAGATCAGACGCAAAAAACGACAAGAATCTTCAGTTTACAAGACATGTTTCGGATATTATATATCCGAAACATGTCTTGTAAACTGAAGATTCTTGTATCAAAAATTAATAATTCGAATAATCAAGAGAACGATCTCTATCCATCTTCAATTGTTATACTAAGTTGTTAAATGGAACACACTAATAAACGATGCAAAATCAATAGAAGGTGTATCAAAAATTAATAATTCGAATAATCAAGAGAACGAAAATCGTGAAAGGGTTAGAATTATAAGGAAAAATTGTAATGCTGGACCTGTTTGTTTAAGTTGGGCCCCTCCCACAAAATATGTAAAGCCTCTTTAACTTTAAGTTGGTTGTATGTTTTAGCTGGGTCTATGACTTTAAAGCAGCTCTCATCACAAGAATCTTTGCATGGTTTAGAACTTTGCAGGTGTTTTTAAACGTGTGAGTTTTTATCTGTGAAAAGATGCTCTCGAACTCTAGTTGAAATGTGTCGGCACGTTTCATCAACATATACGGATTACATCCCGCACACGTAAATGTATAGACAACACAAGAACGGAACGATCTAGGCACAGAGTCTTTAACTTTCATCAGGTTTTTATCTTAAAGGAGGAAAATGCTAATGCTGTTTGGCAAATGATTGGCAATAGCTAGTATTCACTTGTTACTTGCACTATTTGGTGGCTCTTTCGTTTGGAGACTGGGCCGAGCTTTATTATTGTATGTGACGTCAGATTGTTTGTTAGGAATCACGATCTTTTGTCGAGTACAATGGTGCTTTTGATAAGTACCTAACCGCATGAGGTGAGCAGAAGCAGGTTTTGTTCCTGTAAAATTGGCAAAAGTTAGTGAAGACTTGGAATAGCCAGGGAACTTTGACCATGTTCTGGGAAATTCTCAATCATCCGTTGCATTTTTAGCATTTATCTTTAAGGCGGGTTTCTAGCAATTCAGTCCCATAAATCACAGTCAATAGAATAAGCTTATTCTATTGACTATGCATAAATGGTCAGGGAAAGTCATTTGGTTTTAACGAAAAGTCAAGGAATCCCATCTAGAGAATCTTGTACGCACCCTGAACAAATCTTTTGAGCGTGAGAACGAAGCAAAATACTGTGTGGCACAAGGCAAAGCAGTGAAACTTAGCAGGCCCACAACACATTTAGGAATCAACGCATATAACGGCATACCCCCGACATCTATAACGGTCTGTGCTGTCATCGCCCTCATAATATTAACACATGACCTTGTACAAAAGCTTCCCCATAAAACATAGATCACATCCGCTATTTCGAGGTTACCTTTTCGTCCCTCTGAAAATGTTGGGAAGTGGACATTAGACTGTCTGAAACATCAGCTCCAATTAACTCCCATTAATACAAACTGTTTGAGCTTTAGATTATTCTTGAATTATTGTTAAATATTGAGCTATGTCTGAATTATATTCAAATCTTTGCTGATTTTCTAGAGAATAGTAAATATTACATCGATTGTGCAAAAGGGAGGATGGAGGCTTTTTCTTGATTTTCAAATAAAATTCAGTACCTCACCCTACAGCTCAAAAATTTGCTTGGTAACCCTCAAAAAGGCCTAAAAACAGTTCATATCCCCTCCCGAGTATGCAGCCAAAAAATGTCAGAAAAACTTATTCGATTGATTTTTTACTAAAGAAAAACTGCTACTGGTGTTCCCACTGCAGTAGAATCATCAAATGATGACTGAAGCTTTAGACTAATTGACTGGTTGAATTATTTACAAAATTAAGAAATATCTTATTTCCCAATTTACACAGGTATGGAAGGAGTGCAACGTAAAAACTAGTTGAACTAGCTTTTGTGTCGTACCCTCTCCATATATTTGTAATTAGTTGAGATCCCCTTAAAATTGCATTTTTGCTACGTACCCCCTCAAAACCCCTCTATCCCCCACAACTGATACTTAATGACCACTCCCTAACTCAAATACATAAAAATTCTTATTCTTGATGATTCTGAGCCTGCGTAGTCCTATAAACTCTATTCTTATATAGCCCAGATATAAAATTCCAATTGTGTTTTTACAGTATATTCCCACGCATAAGCGCAGGAGGCGGGGGCAGGGAGCTACAGCCCCCACGTTGGGCAGAGATCCGTTTCACTTGAACAGAGATCCGTTTCTGAAAGAGCAATAGGAAATTTTCCAGCTCTGTATGATATTTCGGGCAGAAAATTTACAGCCCCCTAAATTTAACGTCCTCATACGCCCATGTTCTCATGTCCAAAACCATAAGATTATTTCTATCTCGAGAAAATAAATGAAGCATGAATGTGGTGTTACTGAGCAGGGACGCCTGTGCGTACCCAAGGCAGGGGGGCAAAGCTTCTTCTGAGGGCACATTGATGTATATGTATGTTCTTCTACAGGGGTAGATTTTGGTCGTCAAACTCTTTCCTAGAAGGGTAATGCTTAGTAGATTGATCTCACCTATGATCTCACAGTTACACCATGGTAAGCTGGGAGTCTGGGGGTTTGCCCCCAAAAAAATTTTCTTGAACCAAGCTGTCTACAACGCCAGGAAATGCCCCTTTACAAGACAAGAGAAGTGTGGAAAGAGTTCAGTATGAAGGGCAAGTCCTGCCCCTCCAGCCCCCTATTGTGGGCGGCCATGTTGCTGGCGTAGCAGATGAATTTTGAGGCGACCTTAACGGTGGGTTATAGTCCAATGTATTTTTGAATGACATCAGACAATGCCTGCACATAAAAATGACGTAAATTTCAATAGGGACAAACTCATTCCTTAAGTATAGCCATTTTTTCATTTCAACAAGATAGAGGGGGCCCCACGTTCTAAGCAAACTTTGACCCTGTCATTAATCAATCTGTGGCGTAACCGACGCAGGTTGGGGCTAGGACAATCCCCAAGGGCCCTCTCGAAGAATTTCAAGACGTAAATCTTTTTGTTTATCTGGAGTGAAAACAAGATGGTGTCCCAATATCCCTGAGGTTCCCCAGTGTGTCTTTGACACCACAGTAACCAAGGCACATAATTTTTGTAAGGAATCTCTTCCGGTTCAGTATTGGAGTTTTCTTTGCGTATTGAACATTCTACCGTCTAAACATTCTTAAGACTTTCTCAGAAAGCATTTGTAAGCTCCGATGTTTAACGCATGTATGCACATTCATTTTTTGCTGAGTGTCAATGTTCTTAAGATTTTTTGGTTTGAGCCGTAGATTTTTCTTAACATTATTTTTAAATTTTGGAGGTATAGCTACGTCTGAAAATCAAAGGATTATATTCAAATATTAATTGATGTCTTTCTTCATCATAAAACAGAATAAAAGTGGAGCAGAATATTAAATATAGTATCGATAGTGAAAAAGTTAATCTACAGGCAGCACTATAACTCAAATACAAAAAGATTCTTATGTTTTGATGAAACTTGAGCCTTGCATTATTCTTAAATTATTCTTAAATTTAAGCGATTCTGAGCCTGAATGTTTTTATAAACTTTATTCTGATTAAAAAATTATGCACCAGTTGAAAGTAATAAAGCTTCATGTACACTTGAAATAAGCCTATTCAAAACAGACGACAGACTGCTGAAGAGAAGCCAGGGTAAGAGACGTAACATTTTATGCAAAAACAGTTCGAGTTTTGTATTCGTGTGAACTTAGAATCTTTACGTCTTGTTGCTGATTTATTGTGTGTACATGAATTAGTTCTTTAAAAAGCACAAGGACTGAAACACTGTATTTGATTTTTGCATATATCATGAATTATTCCGTGATGAAAAACATGTGCTTACATGATGAACTCCCAATGATAGGGAGTTCATTATCACGTGATTAGTTACTCCAAATGATAACAAGAAAAAATATCACAATGATTGTCTACAAGGTGTCTATAGTTATTACGCGTCTGGGGTGGTAATGGGTGGCACAGGATGTCAGCTTGTTTACACCCCTGGGAATTTTTTTGCAATTTTTGCTGTAACTTTATTAATGTAACTAAGATGAGATCTCCTGAGATTTTGGTCGAGCTCAGCCTTGGTCTTTGTGGCACACTATTTTGTACCACGTGATTCCTCCAGGAGCACAGGGTTCTGGACGTTTATGTGGTTCGTTTATTGACACTGTGCAGGAGCATATATTGACTTGATGGAGGATGCTTTTTAGCCTTTCGTAGAAAGGGAAGGCGTTAGAGCGTCAAAATGGTAGAGAAAACAAAAATAGTGGGTCAGGCTCAAGATTCACGTTTAAAACTGGAATGAAGCGGCGCAAGTAGACATAGCTTTTGTCCGAAAAATGGACCAAGATCTAGGGAAGCTGTTGCAGCTGCACCTCGAGAGCGCGAAAGGCTCGTCAGTATCACCAGATACACTGTTGGCTCTTCTGCTGACGGGGAGAATATTGAGACAGGATGAGGTCGGTGATTATCAGCAATTGCCTGCAGAGGATCGCATGGATTTCCTGTTTGATAAAGTCCAAAAGAAGAATAGTGATGCTGTTAAAGCGTTTATCAATATCTTAGAGGGGAATCTCTCTCCGACAACAACTCGTACTGTGCGAAAGTCGGAACACTACAAGTGGAGTGAAGGTGAGTGAACTTCATGCTGTACAATGGCCTAAACTAATTCCCGGAATATGTAGCCTGAATGTTGTTGGTGTCTTTATCCAAAGGAGGTTCATTTTTGCTTAGTATATCAGCATTGTCTGAGATAGCAATTAAGAGATATATCCTTTTGATAATGTACCATTTTGCTGTACATAGTTAAAGCGAATAGCAAGGAAAGTTTCGATGTAAAGTAAGTAAACAGTAGGACGTTTCGCTGTTGAGTCATTGTTCCATTCAATTTTCAATACAGTTAATTAAAGGTAGTTAATGGCTTAAAACATACACCTTGCTAGTAGAAGTTCTAATTATTTGGTACGGTGAAGCTTTCAAGCAACTTCCGAAGTGCGGGAGATGTTTTAGAGTAGAGATATGCTGTTGAAAGTATGAGTGAAAGAACTAATTGTATTGTTTTTCCTTATAATTTTATTATTTATCTCTATGGAAAAGTCATCATTATATCAATTGCTCATAACTCCATTGGTATATCAAATACATGTGTGCATTTTTTTATTTGCTTTATAAAATGTTGTATAGACTCACACCGTTTTATCCCAGTGGATGGGCTAAAGATTCACAGTGAATAAGTATTGAGTACTGCCATAGCTGTGGACTGAGCTTTCCTGGAAGTTTAGTAGGTGTCAATTTGGCAGACTCGTAAGTCATTGATAGAGTTCAAGTTGCTCTAGAAGCGATAAATGCATCAATTTTCTGAGGTCTGAGATGTCTTTTTGACACCTGAGCATGAGAACTATATTCACAAACTTTCTCACTTACATAGGCCAAAATGACATGATGTAGCTATATAGATCTGTTATAGATGATATAGATCTGCTCATAATTGGTTAGTCAGTGGTATGTTGAGGGAACAAAGATGGACATGCCCCCTTCAAGAACATTTTTGAGGAGCAACACTGAAATTTCTTTGACCTATGGGGGAGGGGTATTCTTTCATCTAAGGGGCACCGTTATCATTAAATTTGTCTTAACTGAAAAAAGTGTGTTGGAATTGTTAACTGTGGCTTGTGGAGGTGTGTCCAACACTTATATAGCATTGAGTTTCAAGAGGGAGTATTTTGGCAATTGGCAATATTTATTATGGAAAAGTGGCCAATTTAGTGTTAAAACAGTTTCATTACTAAGGATTAAGGACTCTTTAGTATAGTTGTGTGCAAGTAGAAAATGTAACTCTTGGTCAAAGGGTAATTTTAAAAAATTTATTTTTGGTAAATGCTTTAACTCCAATATGAATACTAGAGGTGTATACTGGAGGTAGTTGAATAATGGAGGTGGGTGAATAATGGATGTAGGTGAATATAGCTTAATTGCTTATCATATTGAATTTCTAAGGCAGTTTTTATGAGTGAGAAAGTAGTTTGTTGGGTATATCTCATGAAAGTCCATATTGTTTTGATTCTTCATGGGGAGATAGTTCTCACTGGTTTTAAATTATGAAGCTCTAATTGGAATTGTAGGCTCAAGTCATTGCTATGCAACTAACTTTAGTATCAACAGCTCTGATCACTTATGTAATGATTTTTGTCACTACTCACTGACTTCCTTTGAAAGTATGTCAAGTTGTCTTTTTGTGTCTGAAACCTCAATAGTATGCCATATGACAATCTCATTGTTTCATTGTTTCTGTGACATTTAGGATTTCAAGTCTTATTTTTGAGAATATAAAAGCGTTTATGTTAATTGTATCTTCATCTGTTTTCTCAGCTTTTGTTCTGCCATAGTCAATCAACAGTTTCATTTAATTTGTTGTAAAGTTGTGGTTAGCTCCTTTTGTTTGTGTGCAGAATGCTGTCTCTTCATTCTCTACTCCAGCCAGGGTTGTCTGTGTCACTTGGACATTGCTTGCTTTTTTATGCAATTATGTCATATTGTTCGTTTGTGTTTAGTGACTAAGATGTATTAAAATTTCAGTTCCAGAGGTAAACAGTTGGGTTGATCAGAAGATACGACCTGTCAGCCTTTATGCAACATTTGGTAAGCTTTCAAGATTTTTTCATTTCTTGCTCACAAGTTTGTCAATTTTGGAATGTCATTTCTAGCATTTGAGTATGCCGAACACAGTTATCTATGTGAGTCCAGAAAATTACCTTTTCAGATGAAAAATTAGTAATATTTTACTAATTATACTTTTACTAATCATTTTACTAATAGCTGGGTTTAGTTACAAAATTTTCCATCATAAATGGAGAGCTGATCTAATCTGGAATTCATTGCTTGACTTTAGATAGCTTTCAGATTTCTTTGTCTGTGTAGTCTGAACATTAAGACACTGTTTTCCCTGCAAAATGCATATAGAAGCATTAAAAATTACCTCAATTGCTACTTTGTCTTTTTAAAAACAAATTATCTTAATTTGGTTTTAATTCTCATTGTGAAACATGTGCAAAAGGACAATACCTGAAATACAGGTAAATTAGGGAGAGAAAATAACTTAGCCCTGTCTGATATTAAAACTGGAGTGCATAGAGCTCTGGTTTCTTGTGATCTTTGGGTCCATAGTTTATTCCAATGCCTGTATTTCACCCCATATGCTTTTTCCGGATTAGTGCAGCATTAGCAAATATGCAGACTCTTGTCTGTACTCAGCCAGTTATGTCAATAGTGTAGGGTACTTATCACAGTTAAGGTTTTTGTAGAGTAGCTTTGTGTTAGAAAATGATCCTATATATCCTCTCGGATGTTAGACTTGTGTGTTGGACAGTATACCATTGTTATGTGCAAGTGAAAGGGATTTTAAATATTCACCCTATTTGTGTTGTTTTGCAAATGCTAGATTTCAACTAAATTAGCTTTTTGATGGCCTGCTGTAAAAAAGTAATGCCAGAGAAGCATCATCCTTTATTCGGACCACCCTGAAATCATTCTCAACTCTTTCATGAATGTGAAAGTACTAATGTTTTCAGGGATGCCCACATGTGGCCAAGACTAGAGGGGCAAGGTTTCCTCTAAAGGAACATAACAGATGTTTTTCATCACAATAAATTTGTCCTTGGGATATGTACAATCTTTCTTGTGCTATATGCATGTACACCTGTCTGACCAATGCTCCAACAGTAATTGACTTCATTAACAAATAGTTTTGACCAGTGCTCTCATACATGTGGACAGTAAATGGTACTGCCATTATTCAAAGACTCCCATTGTAAAGGCAATTCTTGCCCCCTTCCTCTCCATGAAAGGGGTTGGGGTCTGCTGTATTCTTCCCCAGTGCAGACCCCCTGTATGCTTTCAACCAGACTTTTCTAGTGCATTCAGCCATATTGTTTGTAGGTTTTTTAAATCTCTCAACCAGTAAGTTCATTTAGCCATGCTGCAGAATTCTCTAGTTCAAAATCAGCTCATAACTTCTTATTTAGCTGAATCATTGTTAATTTACACACACTTATGAGGTTCGTGTTTCACATGATTAAATAGGATTGCATTCATGAATAATTAAAACATCCAATCCAACATTTTTTCTAATTTCATCGTATTTCCAAAATCCAAGCATAAAAATCTTTTGTGGTGTGTATTTTTCATGTTATGGCTTCTGATTGCAAAATTGGTTTTCTGATTTGCTGTGAAAAGGTCTTACATTTGCATTTTTTATTGCAAATTCATGTGACTAAAAACAGTTAGCGAGAAGGCTTATTAAATATGCATGAACTTTCTTCATGATTTTTGACACAAGGCATCATTGGACCAAGAAAACTTAATAAAAGGTCTTTGGTGTTTCTCAGAGGTAGATAGCAATCACCTCCAATCTGTAGCTATAGTTTCAGCATAAGTGTCCCTAGGATTATGTAATTTGCTTGAAAACCAGATGAGATTTCAATGCATTTGGAGATAATATTGCTATTTCTATTAATTAGAAGCTTTTTTCTTAGAATACTTCCGATTTAGCTGCAAAATCCTAAATACACCAGATGATCTCACCACAAGCTTTAATCATCACTCTATTCTTATCTGTTTTCTTCTAGTAAGAAGAATTGTGTAGCAGATATGTTCAGTTTATTGTATCATTTTTCTTTGATGAAAGGGTATGAGCTCAAACAAGGGGCCATCATCAATGTCACTGTCAACAATTTATTTGTAATAGGCAAAAGAAATCAAGACAGCAAAATTACTGCTAATTAAGGCCTACTGGCTTGTGACTAACTAAGGCCCAAGCCAGGACGAGATACTCTACCCCCTTTCAACTTTTTTGAGGTGTAGCCTTTTAGTGAATAATTGGGCAGCTCGTATATCAGGGGTTAGGAAACTTTTTGGCCGAGAGAGCCATGAAATTTTCGTATTTTAAAATGCATTTTTATGAGAGCCATAAAATTGGATATTGGTGCCACATGAAACTGTAGAAGTATTCTGATTCGACACTGACTTGGTTAGTGTTCTGTCAAGCTAATATGACACCTGAAATGACACCAGCAATAGCTTCGGAAAAATGTTCTGTTGCTATTCACAGTTCAGTAATGCTGTAAAGAAGTGTCTGTTAAGGTTTTTCTGCAAGACAGAGAGCCAGATGCAGTCATTAAAAGAGCCATATCTATCTCGCGAGCCATAGTTTCCCGACCACTGCCCTACAGGATATAATTTCTGATACCTTTGTTTCCACCGGAGTGATGGCCCAGTGGTAGAGCGTCTGCCTCACAACCGGTAGGTCGTTGGTTCGAGCCCCGGCCGAGTCATACCAAAGACTTAAAAAATGGTACTCACTGCCTTCTCGTCTGGCGCTCGACATATGAGAATGGAGTGGGAAAGTTAAACTGGCGGAGCTACCAGTAGACCAGCCCCCCCGCTGTAGCTTTCACTGCATTCGCAGACGCATGGCCTAGGGTTATAGAAACGGAGATGGGCGCCGCCCTACGCGCCATTGGGCGCGGGAAAGGACTTTTTTGACCCTTGTTTCCCCAAATCATATTAATTGCGGTACCCTTGTTTGACACTAGTACTACTTACCCCACTACAGTTTGCTCCTGTTTTCTAATGCAGCGTTTTTATTGATTTGAAAAAGTTACAGTTTCCCCTTGTAGTATTAAGACAATGTACATACATAGCACAAATTGCTAGGGGAAAGGGACATCTTTTCTCCAAAGTGCAGAGGCATTGCGTGACCTCTTTCTGGAGGAGGGGGTGCAAAGCAATAAGTTACTGACAGAAACTGACGAAGCTTTGAATTTACCCACATGGGTGTGAATTTACCACAGAACCGATTTTTTAGCAAGATTTCTTCATTTTTATGGGGTGTGTTAATGCAATAAAGGCATTTTCAGCACTCTTTTGACTATTTAATGAGAAAACATGCATCCATTTACCGATGAAAGTCATTGAATCTAAATATACCGACGAGATCACCGACCAGCTCACCGACGAGATCACCGACCAGATCATCGACGAGACCACTGACCAGATCATCGACGAGACCACCGACGAGACCACTGACGAGACCACCGACGAGATCACCGACGAGATCACTGACGAGATCACCGAAAGTTAGGGGGTTGTTACACCCCACACCTCTGCCAGCTACCCCCCCTGCCAAGGTGCCAAAGTGCTATCTTTCGTATGCTTTTCCTTCACAGCTGATAATATAGATATTAATTTATCGATGTGTTTTTTGCGTTTAATGATATTATACTTACTCAATCTGCTCATTAGAGAAATAAAAGTTTTGATGTATTGAAACGGACCATCTTTGAAGCTGAAGTGATTTGGCATCTCAGCACATGATTTGTCTACGACTAGTAAAGTAGGTGAAATCTGGAAATAAACCTTGTTACGATTATTTCGGCATATGTAGTTTAAGTAACGAGATTAACCGTGTGTCTGTTTTATTCATTCTGTTTAGAGATGGCAGATGTGAGTTTAACACCAATTAATTAAGGCTAAGGTATATATATGAGATTGGCTTTGATGTTGGACGCAGTGTTTAACAATTCTGCAGGCCGTAATGAGTAAGCAGGTTATGCTCATGCTGCACGCAGTGATGGGAAACGGTTTCAGTGTTGCTGATTTTGTGAGGAACGAGATACAGACGAACAGCCATGTAGATGATATCTTCAGTGTCAGTGACAACGACAGTGGTAACGAAAGTAGTTTATAGTTCTTTGCCCTCAAATGTCAGAATATCTATACCATATGTCTAACGTTCCTTGCATTTGCAAAATCTATCCTTAAGTAGTTCTTTTGGTGGTTTATTAGTGTTCTCGCTAGTGTGTTTGATTTTTTAAATCAAGCAATTTTTCTGTTCGTCGAATTTGATGGTTCAGCTACCTGTTTCTTCAGTCGTTGACTGATCCATTCTTAAATGTTCCTGCCAGAACCAAAGCCCCATTAGAGGCACCCTCCAAGCCCCAATGAATTGGGGGAAACGGAGGTAAAATTGAGAAACTGAGAATCGCTCGGTAAAGTCGCTCCCGGGTGTTTTTCTGTCTCTTGTTATGTGCCTTCGGTTGCCTTCTAATTTGTTTTTCTAGTTGTCTCATGTCTTCTTTCCTGTCCTTTCTTTTTGCACAAGCATTCTCATGTAAACGAGAAAATATAGAATCAAGTACTAATTCTTTTGGTTGGGAAAATTTTCTGATATCATCTTCATCTGCTTGAGGCATGAAAATTTAGATTTGAGGTTTCTGTTTTCATGGTAAAAGATTCTTACGAATGCTTTCAAAGGATGACTTTTACATGCAATACAATTCAACATGTAGCGATGCAGTACGATGCAATACGATGCAACATGTGGCTGTGCAATGCTATGCAATATGATTCAACTTGTGGGGATGCAATACGAAGCAGTACGAAACAACATGTGCCGATACAATACGATGCAAATTGTGGCGATGCAATACGATGCAACACGATGCTTCATGTGGCTTCTATTTTGCAATTGGGTTATTATTGGTGTATATTGGAGAGCGTTGCATGAAAAACTATTTTTTGAGTGATTGCTCACATCACACCTCCACAACATCATTCCACTTCTCATTTTTAATTTTTCTTGCATTCAAAAAGGGAAATTGAGAGCGTCACTCCTTGTAAGGTGGTTGTCAGCAAATAGAGTTCAAATGATGACTTTTCAACAATTTAATAGAAGTATTTTGGATGTCCTCAGCTCAATTCTTATTTATCAGACCTCTCATCCTGAGTTCTCTTTGAAGACAGTTGCAGCTGAAGCATCCACACATTGTTTTTACAAGTAGCTTTACTGAGCGAAAATCCTGTAATCATTACACCTAATGACTGCACTTTTTGTCAGCATTGTTCTAATGCTACTCCGATTTGATCCTGGAGCAGTTTATAATCGATCTTAGAACATAATCCACATTGCCTATAATCACTCTTAAAACATAATGGTAGTGAGCTTGCTATTTCACATACTCCACATTGCCTACTATCCTGCTGTTTGACGGATGATATAGAAAGTTTTTAATCGTTTACTGCACATTGACTATAATCACTCTTAAAACATAATGGTAGTGAGCATGCTATTTCACATACTGCACATTGCCTACTATCTTGCAGTTTGACGGATGATATAGAAAGTGCTTAATCGTTTGTCTTTAATATGTTTTTGGAATTCAGGAAAGAATGGGCGTGTCATTAAATTCCATTTTTGACAGAAATACTGGGATTTGCATACTTATTATGTGACTTATTATACGAAATCTCTTGGCAATCTATCTCTTGAATACTCCTAGACGTAATTGGTCAATAAGCCAGGTGTTTTTAACAGATAGCACAATGACTTAATCTTAGGCCATCCTGATCTTGGCTAGGTCAAGGCATTGTTGCCCAGCAACACTGAAGCCAGAAAATGAATGCTGCTAAAGATAGAAGTCTCATTTAGCAAAATAGGAAAGAAAAGTTGTAGTTTTATGTTAAAATGATAAGGTGTAGTTTCAAAACTCTACCTAGCATTGAATGTTTTTCAATGCTTATAAGCATAATATCAAAGTATATCTGGTAATAGACACACGACCTAATTTTTCATCTTATGAATTGAGTTTCTTGTCAAACATTTTACTTCCCATATTAACTCTTTGACTTCAAGGAATCTCTGTGCATTGGGGACATGAAGACGGAACTGAACACTTAGTTTATCTCGTTTTTTGTCAAAGAATATTCTTGCTTTCTTGGATATATAAAGACATGAAGTTTTAGATACGACAGACTATCTGTTCTAGGACAATCGTGTTGGGGGCTGCAGCCCCCCAGCCCCCTGCTCCACGATTCCTGTTTGAATGGAGAAGACGACAAATGAACCGTACCCAAACAAATCAGAATATTTCGTACGTAGGAAGTTAAACTCCAAATGGAAGCTCTGGTCTTCTGTTGTTGATGGATATCTGCCCTCGTGATAGGCATTCGGATGTTGATTGCAGATTCCTCTTCCTTCCATGGAATACAATACGATTTGAATGACACGAGCAGACAGAATATAATGCATTTCTTTCCTTCTATTTCCTGGAAAAGTTATACAGTCCCCCTGCCCAGTTTGTTCTTCGTTCACATGAAAATGTCTTTTGCGTTTGATTTTGTTCACGTGAAAGTGTCTTTTGCGCGTGATTTATGGAATCCATTTATGACGTTGAAGTGAAGGAAAAGCTTCTTCAAGTCTTCTTAGCCATTTTGCTTAGTTAAGAAGAAAACCACCAATGTTTTTGTACTAATTATTAGGGTTGACAGTATTATAGTCTCTATAATTGATGCCTATTATCTCACAATAAGCTCATTCGCTGTTTTCCATCGTGTTTTCGTTTTTGCTTGTTGTCCAGTGCTCCTCCTCGTAGTGTACTCATGCAAGCATAGGCGTCAAATCTTGATTGGCTAACAAAGGAATCACCATCGAAGGATTCCTGCCAATAATGTTGCGAGAATTCGTTCGAAAAGCATCGAGAAGCGTGTTTCAGTGGTAAAAAGTGTACTTTCTTTGCGAAAAGCTGATAACACATAGCTTCGAATAACTGAAAAATATTTTGCAAGCATGTTCAGAGGACTTCAATTCACATTTCCAGAAGGAGCAATTTTTATATCTTGTGTATATCAAAAGTTATTGACATTACAAGAAAAGATGGATAACTTATAGTGCCAATAACTTTTGATCTACACAAGATATAAAAATTGCTCGTTCTGGAAATGTGAATTGAAGCCTTCTGAGCATGCTTGCAATATATATATTTCAATTATTCGAAGCTGTGTGTTATCAGCTTTTTGCAAAGAAAGTACACTTTTTACCACCAAAACACGCTTCTCGATGATTTTCCAATGAATTCTCGCAACATTATTGCCAGGAATCCTTCGACGGTGATTCCTTTGTTAACCAATCAAGATTTGACGCCTACGCTACTTCTGCCCCGCCTGTACAAGGAGGCACAAGTATTGTTGACCACCCAGTTCACTTTTGATGACTTCCTACGAACAAGTACAGAAGTAACAGTAGGAGAATATAGGAATTGAAGCTGTTGAATTAGACATTTTATTTTTACGAATAAAATTAATGAGAACACACTTTTTTTAAAAAAGAAAACAGTTTATAGAAGAAAATGCGGCTCGAATGGTCAATATCTTGAGAAAATCTTAAGAAAATCACGAGGCTCAATTTCCAAACTGTAGTATTTTTATTGTCCAAAAATCGATGTTTCGTCGTTATTGCATTCAAAATGTTAAAGATAGACTCCAAATTCTAGCATACAAGATTAATAACGAAAGTGTAACCCATTTTAGCCAGCTTATTTCAGTAAAAGTTAAGAAAAATTTAAGAAAATCTCAGACTCAATTTCGGGAAAAGTTAAGAAAATTGAGGCACAGGCAAAATGATGGTTTTCTTATAAAAAAACGTGTATTCAGGCACATACACAATCGCTGAAATTTAAGAATAATTTAAGAATAATGCAAGGCTCAAGTTTCATCAAGATTTTTGTGTATTTGAGCTATAGGACTGTTTGTATATGAACTTTTTCACTATCGATACAATATTAATAATTCTGCTCTACTTTCATTTTACTTTATGATGAAGAAGGATATCATTGAAAATTTGAATATAATCCTTTAATATTCAGGCATGGTTAGATCTTCGATATTTAAGAATAATTTGAGAACAGTCGAAGGCTCAAAACCGAAAGAATTTATGAATATTGAGGCTCAGCGAGAAGTTAGATATTGTTATGAAAAAAGTTTGTGTAATAATCACTTATTGCTATTGGTAGGCATTAACCCCGGTAGTGATTTGCCTTTGATTGTAGTGATTTGGGAAGAATCTTGATCACTGATTGCTAGTGATTTATCCTTCATTAGGAGACGTTTTAGCTCGATGAATCACACCTCTCGATAGCAATATCGTTTTTATTTCTCTCTACAACTTTCTCAAGCTTATTCCAAGTCATAAATCATCTCATTGATTCACTGTTCATTCAACTATTGAAACTCGCTGGTTTGTTTTGATTGTTAACATAATTTGATATTGCATTCTGGTGCTCTTTTCCGGGGTTTTTGCATCAACAGAACAGCAAGACAAGTAACCCCCCGTTAATCATATACAATCACGTTGCTTGGGAATCAGTTATTGTTGTCTGGCCTCGAAAAAGAAGCTGGGACTCAATAGTTTATCAGCATGCTTTGCAATACTGTCTCTCGCAAGCTTGGAAACAAAACTGTATTTTATGTCCTATAGAGCCTGATTTGCTGTCATGATTCGCATTCTAAAATCGTGATAATGAGGTATCGTTTTAATGTCATAGTTATTTTGATTGACTTCAGACAATAAATTTTGTTTATTTATTTTTATTGACTTCCAACAATAAATTTTAAGTACTGATCATAGCCAGATATTGACGGAGCTATGTAGCTGGAGAAAAATTTTTATTAGGACAGATGCATCTCTGAGTTGTGAAAGAAACTCAATGTACTTAACAAGAAATACAGTTGCAGTTAGTTTCTTGTAGTGTGTGCTTTGAATTTTATTGTTTTCTTCCCAAATTTCGTTTGATATATGATAAAGTCGATCAATATTCAACTATCCTCTTTATTAGTTTATCATTTCCTTTACCATAGCCCTCCAGAGGCTATTATTTCTATTATGTCAGCAAGAATTGACACTTCTATGTTCTTAAAATGTCTACTGAACCTTACCGTAGATCATTTGTTTTTGACAACAACAGTCTTTTCTCACGAGTGTCCCAAGAAATTCTCGATTCCTATACCATTTTGATCGTGAATACAATCTATAGTTTAAAAGAAAACCAACCTATATTGTGCTAATACCTATTAGAAAGAAATCCATTTTCTATGACTTTATTATATATAAGAAAAATTATTTCCAGTAATTAGAACCCAACAAAAGAGCTCTGTTTGTTTTGAAAAGTTTTAGCGAAGTTTATGACGCTTTTCAGACCATGTCATACCATTGTCGCTTCTGCAGCTTGCATCCGGCATCACATACAGTTGTATGTCTTTCGTTTCTCGTCGCTAATAGAACGGTATAAATCGTTGAAGCCGTACAGGACAACAGACGATTGGCGTATTTATGACCCCAATGGCGTTCATCCCAAATGCGTTTCCCTTACTGTTGCTAAAGTCTTGATTTACTGGGTAAGATTCATTGTAAATTTTACCATTTTTTACCATAGTTGATTTCTCTTGACCAGATATTAAGATAAAGTGTTTTGATTTACCCAATGCTATTATGGGCACCTCTTTGGGACATTTTCATCCCGTTCTTTGGCAGGGGCTATATTCATCACAATCAAAACGATATCTCTCTTCCAATAATGTATTGCCTATTTTTATAGCGTGTTTCATCTCCGTTGTATCACATCAACGTCTGAAAAGGATTCTTTTGCATCTCAAAAAAGGGCACTTTTGGCTCTTCTGCCTCCCAAATAAAAGACAGACGGGGTGCTTGTTCCCCACCGGCCCCCTCTCCAGTGACCCTGGCTACTGTTGAACAGAAAGACTTGAAATTTTAAAAAAATTGTAGATTGAACATAGAACGCTAGACTATCCTGCTGATTGTAAGCGATTTAAGCCACTAAATTGCTGTGTTTACGCGATGTGGGTTCTTGCAAAGACTGTTTATAAGATTTCTTGGCGATGCCATTAAGAGGAAGTCAAGTGTACCTCTCTTATGTGGGTAGGATTGTCTGCTTGAATATCACGTCTGTAGTTGCTCGATATATGACTTAAAGAAACTGCAATCCTTTCAAAGAGCCTTATAGAAAGTGATGATTCCTAGCGAAACCCAAGAGTGCGGAACCCCTTTGTTGAAACCTCAGTTCATTTTTTGGGGGGAAGTTCAGCCTCTAATACTTCTTGTACTGACCTTGCCTTTCATGGTGTATTTCTAATGAATTTTTGCACTACTACATGGATGTTAAGATCTGTCTATTAATTTTTGGCTAAACTAAGTTATCATATCTGCATCTTTTGAAATATGAGAGTGGTTTTCGACTAAGCCGCGCCCATGTAGTGTCGTTTCACCTACAGCACCCTTGTTAAGATGATTAGAAATGACTACTGCATGTAAAGTTTGATGTTTGCTACAACAAATTTCTTTACTGTCAGCTTCAGCTTAGATGTCAGTTTCCAGGGCGAACCAAGTCAAGTAAAGGGACTGTCACGACCATATTTGCCCAGGCCGTCGATGAGTGGTTGGCTTGTTAGGAGCTGTTATATCGATCATATGTTGTCGTTAGTGTTGGTAAATTTTGTAGTTTTTCGGTAAATTAAATTTTCTACACCCCACTCAAAATCCCTTCAGCACACTATTGCATTGCTTCCCCAGTACATGTACACATTTTTTATAGGAAAAAGTTTATAAGAAAATGAGACTCAAATGGCCAAAACCTGGAGAATACATTCAATATGTTAAAGATGGAGTTCAAATTCGAGTATAAAAGATTATCAAGGAGAGGGTAACCCATTTTAGCCAGTTCATTTCATTGAAAATTAAGAAAATTCTAAGAAAATCCCTAGGCTCAGTTTCCAAAATTTAGTGTTTTTATTGGCAAAAAAATCGATATTTCGTCATTATTGCATTCAAATTGTTAAAGATGGAATTCAAATTCAAGTATACAATATTAATAACGAAAGTGTAAAATATTCAAGCCAGTTTATTTCAGTAAAAGTTAAGAAAAATTTGAGAAAACTTCAAGCTCAATTTCGGGAAAAGTTAAGAAAATTGAGTCTCATGCAGAATGATGATTTTCTTATAAAAAACATGTATTGAAAATTACCATAAACTTAAGCTCCTGTCAGGCCTATATTTATCATCCCATGCAAAATTTGCTTTGTGCAGTCTTACTCTAACGAGATTGTGATAAGCTCACACACCTGCCTGTGACTAGCACGTGTTAGTCTTAATTTGAAAGCCTGAAGCCATGCCACACCATAGAGATAATAATCTCTATGTGCCACACTCGTTGAACGGCGCTTTACCAATTGATGCTACAACCTTGTCGACCATGGCATGCATGGTATTTTCCATACTTCTTAGTTAATGCATACTTGCTTCCTTTTGTCACCAACATTTAGCATTTTGCTGAAATCTCTGACGTATATTCTGACGTTTTACAAAAATACCCATTTTTTGCGGAGCCTCAGTATTCTTAAATTTATCGTTTTCAGCCTTTGATTATTCTTAAATTGTTACAGTACTTCCCAATTATTTTTGCAAAGCCCCTCCCATGAAAAGAGAAGCGATTTCGTGCCCCCACTCGTTATAAATAAGACCACTATCCATCAAAATTCTATATGCATGCTAGTTCCCCTGGTCGTGTACGCCCCCTCTAGCATTGCATCGCCCCCATGAAGTTCGCGCCCCACTATTTGAGAAACGCTAAATTAATACTTAATTACCATAGGTGTACCTTCGATATAAATCAAAGAAATATAGTTAAGTCTTTGTTAATGTCTTTCTAGCATTGACAGTGCAGAAGTTAATCTACAAGCAATACTATACCTCAAATACACAAAAATTTTCGATCAAGCTTTTGCCTTACATTATTCTTAAATTACTCTTATTTCAACGATTCTGAGGCTCAATATGCTTATAAACTTTATTCTTGTAAGAAGAAAAGGGTGTAGGGCACATGTGTCCAACTCAGGCCCGCGGGCCAAATTTGGCCCAAAATATAATCATGATTGGCCCGCGACATCATACCAAATGTCCGTTAGAGCTGGCCCGCGGTTTATGATATATCTTTTATTTCACATTCAATTTCTCATGTGTTTGTAGTATCAATATTTTGTTTTTCCAGATTCTATGTGTAAGCAAAATTAAAGTTTGTTTCCGTATGAAGAGGTTAAAC